>JAPKLW010001410.1:7472-55764 GCA_026898455.1 Plectranthus barbatus | reverse complement strand
TATATATATATATATATATATATATATATATATATATATATATATATGAGAGCGGGTACGATGAGAAAGGTCTTAACGTTAGAAAGTGAGAAAGATGCTTGATTGTGTTAATGAGGTTGCTTGATTGTATTCAAGTCGTTGCTTTATTGCAACGTTACTTAGTTGTGTTTTAGTTCTTGCTTGTTTGAATATCAACCATTGATTTTTTTTAGATCTAATGGACATGATTCATAGGCGGATCTAGGTAAGGGCCTGGAGTCCCCATAGCCGAATTTTTTTTTCGTTTTTATAGTATGGTGATCCAATAATTTATGAAATAGACTCCTCGTAAAAAAGAAAAAATGAATGAAATAAGGAAGGATATGATATAAAAAGGTCGAAGTTAAGGTGAAGGTTAAAAAAAAATGGAGTGCCCTACAAAAATTTTGTGAATTCACCATTGATTAAGAATGAAGAGCTATAATATTTTTTTTATTTTACTTAATTTTATACGTTTTATTCGAAAAGATTTAATATAGCCCCCTTCTAGAGGGTAGCAAATCTTGCAAAAGAAAGAGATTCTTGTTGGATATTCCTTTTTGTGACTATGAAACCATGTTCAAAATTAGGACCAATACTCCACTTGCCAAATTATTCACGTGAAAATCGCGTACATAAAAATAATTAAATGGATCTTCGTTTTCTCTTTCTCTTTTTTTTTTTTTTTCTCTCTCTTCGAAAATTCCAAGCTTTAATGGATGAACTTGAGTTCCTTCATCTCAAATTGAAGGTTAAGATCGTATATTTATAAACGTGTTTGTCGATATACTAATAATTTTATCAACATTAAATTTGAATATTACCAACCGAATTCTAATTCTAAAACTAATAATTAATAACGGATTATTAAATGATTTCGTCAACCATATAGGTTCGTGAATAAATTATTGAGATGGGCAGCAGCAACTTTATTCCAGGGTGGAGTGGGAGAAAATAATTTCAAGTTTTTATTTTAAATGTATTTCATTGACTCAAGCTCTCAACCAAACCTACCACTAGATAATTAATAATGCATGAGTATATATTTAATTAAACACTATTTTAATAAACCAGAATTTTGCAAAGTCGTTCACAAAAAAAAAAATAATAATAATAATAAATCTTTATATCTCATCAACATCTTACAGTATAGTAGTATGACAATCATGGTCTGGAATTAATTGCAGTGACCATTTGTTGCATATTCATGTGATCCTAATTGCGCATATATATATATATATATATATATATATATATATGGATTCGATCCGGTGATAAAAATTCACTCCGTGATAAAATGATAAAGTCGCTTGATTACCTTTATAATGTTGCTTGATTGTGTTTTAGTTGTTACTTGATTACAATGTTGCTTGATTGTATTTCAATTGTTGCTTGATTATTTATTGCTTGATTACGTTTTAATTATTGCTTGATTAGATATCAACCATTGTTTTAATTAGATCTAATGAATGAGATTCATTATTATTTTTAATATACTTATTTATTATCATATGATCTCATCCCTATATATATATATATATATAGAGAGAGAGGAGAGATCATGTAAAAAAAAATTCCTCTATGAAAAAAAAGAATGAATCATGTCCATTAAATCTAAAAAAATTAATGGTTGATATTCAAACAAGCAACAACTAAAACACAATCAAGCAACGACCTGAATACAATCAAGCAACCTCATGAACACAATCAAGCATATTTTTCACTTTCTCACGTTAATACCTTTCTTACCGGATCCGCTCCCTATATATATATGGCTTAATCAGATGAGAATTGTTTTAACGTGAGAATATGAGAATATTACATTTTAATCTCAAAATACTTTATTTGAACATCAAAATCATGCATATATAAAATACTTCATTTTAACCTCAAAATATTCAATTTTCATTTTATCTTCATTTTTCCTCGATTCTTTCATTTTCTCTTAAAATTAATTTATTATTTATTCTCATATTTTTACGTTAAGAACAATTCTCATATAATCATATATATATTACCCTGAATGAAATCAAATAATAATAATATCTTATATTGTATAAAAATTACATACAAAAATATGTAGCAATTATTCTAGTTTCATAATTAATAATCACTAATGAATGAAAATAATTATTTTTTTTAGAGGGCTGAAAATTTTATTGATTTAGACACCACAAACCTTCCCCAGGAAATTGAACTCCATTTTAATCATTTCTTATCACTCATCATGCTATTTATGATGGAACTTTTTACCTGCAACATTTTTAATTAAACATCTATTTTTCACTAAGTAGTTTCATAATCATGGATAATTAAATGTTAAACTTTAGCACATGTAATTTTTTTTTATATATATTAATACAAGGAAAAGCATCAATTCTCGTAGATTGGTTTGAATTATTAGATCGTGACGCCACACCAATAAATATTTAAATAAATAGTAGTCGTCTCAAAGAGACAAAACTAATATAATGACGATGTTAATCTGTCTTTTTTTATTGCCAGTGGGGGTAATCAATTTTATTTTATAGAATACAATGTCAAAGCAGCCACTTATTTTCTTCATATATGTAATTAATTTTATTCAATTATATCTATAGATTATTGGGATTAAATCCTAATTTTTTATAATTATAGAGGAAAATATAATGTTTTTTCTTAGTAATGTTTTTTTATTCATACATGGGATTTTTATTTATTATTATTAATGCTTGAAATTTGCGAGGTTGGAATAAATAAGAATACTTGACAAGTAAAATGAATTGACAATATAACTTGATTGCAAATAGAATTTGAATATTTGATGCTTTTATTGTTGTATTTATTGCTTAATTCAATGTGTTTTTGTACAATAATTGCAACCTTATTTATAGGGAATGAATACAAAGAAATGACTCTAGATGTAAAGTCACAATGTTTCGGCCGAACTCGGTCTCGAACGATCGCGTCTCTTCCATCGAGTTGATTTCATCTTGATACAGTTCGGTTCAATAACCAACTCTTCACAACGTTCGAGCTGCTTAGTTCGACCGAAATGTAGTTCGGCCCAGGAGTAACTCGGTCTGGAGAGTAGTCGGCCGAATAACTTGCTTTAGGAAAATTACTTTATATTTTTGTGTTTCTTCGTTGGGCTTTCTTCTTTGATGCACTCCAAAATGGGCTTACTCATTTTTGGGTCATAACAATTATTTATATAATTGTCATCCCTTATTTAGCGTAGAAGTCTCTATTTTATTATAAGATTATTAATTTATTTTATTTAATTTATTATAAATTAATTTTATCAGTTCAATGGTAGAGTTTATCCCACTCAATGTTTAATTATTCTTATTAATTAATATCCAATATTTTACTAAAATTGATTAATTAATTAATAATATGCTTTTTGGTCTTATAAAATTTTAAGTTTTTTTAAAAATAATTAGAATATATTGTATTATATTTAATTTTATTTGGATAATAGCAATCATTAAATTAGTAATAATATGAAAATAAGAAGTGGAATAATATTGTGGAATTGATGTGAAAAGCAGTGGCGGAAACTAAAACTCAAAATTATCACGTAACTCTAGATTTTGTGTTGGTTTTTTGTTTGATTCCTCCTCCATCCACTCAAGATTTGAGATTTGTTTTGTTGAATCTAGCAATTAGATATATTATTTTAAATAATCCTCGAATTCAAGCCACGTGGCAATGATAAATAAACGACGCTCGGACATACACATTCGCTCGTGTCGATGTAATGATAGAGAGCTATATACTGAGAGAGAGAGAGAGAGAGAGAGAGAGAGAGAGAGAGAGAGATGGTAATTGGTAAAGAATTGATTCCACTTTGATTAGTTGCAACAACTAGAAATCTGCGTGTTACTGGATCAAATCAAAGGGATTTCGTTGTCAGCAGATGAAATAAAGAATTTGGTTTTTGCTTGTGTGCTGACTAAAGTTGAAAATTTTGGGATTAGCCCACATCAATTTGCATCAGTTGGAGATTAAAACTTCGAGGGTTGAGCGTGATTTTCACGGTTTATGGAGAAAGATGGGAGTTTTGGTGTTGCTGAAGTTGCTCCTACTCGATTATGTGGCTGATATTTTGTTGACCCCACTGTAGAATTCCTTCGCCAGCTTTGATCAGTTTAACTTATTGCGCTTTTTTTGTTTTTATTATGCTATCTGCCATTTTTCTTCCTCCTATCGCCATAACATAATTCCCATATCAGCTTAGAGGGGGATCTTTTTTTTCTCCTGCTCAGGCCCCTTTCTGTTTTCTTGATTAAGGATTGAGTTTCCCTTTGCAAGATTGAGTTTTTGAATCTGGGAAAGTTGGATTCTTGGGCGATTCTTGGAATCAAGAAATTTGAATATCTTTTTAAGCTGCTTTTGAAGTCACAGAGTGAATAAAGATGGCGTCTGGTGTGGATTTCGATGAAAGCTGCGAAACAAAAGGGGAAATGTGGGATTTGGACCAGAAGCTTGATCAGCCAATGGATGAAGAAGCTGGAAGGCTTAAAAATATGTATAGAGAAAAGGTAAAAGCTAATATCCTTTTTGCTTTTGATGTAGCCTGGCTGTGGAAGAATCTAACTGAGGTTATAAAGCACGTGATAGCTACATATATTAGAATTTCCTTCAACTTTACCCCCTTTTCGTTTTGCCTTTTATTTCACAGGATGATGATTTGTATTGTATATTTTAATTCTCTTTCCATCGATTCACATACTCATGAATGGAGTTCTTGTAGTCTGGATTTTTAGTTTCTTCTTTAGAAATGTGATTAATGACAATTTGTTGTTATGGCTGCTTTAGTTTGGGATTGAGGTGGGAAACTTGTTGTTACTTTGTTATGATAGAGATTATGCTGAGACTTAATTACTCTCTTTGTGTTTAAACAGAAATTTTCATCACTTTTGGTATTGAGGCTTGCATTCCAGAGTTTGGGAGTTGTATACGGGGACTTAGGAACATCACCACTGTACGTGTACTACAACACTTTTCCTCACGGAATAGATGATACGGAGGATATTATCGGTGCCCTTTCGTTGATCATTTACTCTCTCACACTGATACCTCTCCTCAAGTATGTTTTCATTGTGTGTAGAGCAAACGACAACGGTCAAGGTATGCTGCTCTCATCTTACAAAGAGTTGTGATTTCTTAACTACAAAGTTTAATGCGTGGAAATTGTATATGTTGTGTTTGATTCAAGCTTGGATTCGGAGTGGTGTATGTCGTGTTTAGACAAACTAATGTCATTTGTATCTTTGTGCAGGGGGGACTTTTGCTCTTTATTCGTTGCTATGCCGGCATGCTAAAGTGAGAACAATTCCCAATCAACACAAGACTGATGAGGAGCTGACAACTTACAGCCGTAACACAGCGCATGAGCGTTCTTTTGCTGCTAAAACGAAGGCATGGCTGGAGGCAAATGCATTTAGGAAGACTTCCCTTCTCATACTAGTACTAGTTGGGACGTGCATGGTGATCGGTGATGGGATTCTCACTCCTGCTATTTCTGGTAATTATGTTTGGTTATAACTAGTGCCTTTTAAAGAATATGATGTCTAAGCTTCTTCGTTTTCGTGGTTTCACTAGTTTGGTTGCCCAGAAAGGGGAATCACACTACCATTCAAGCAGAGTTTCTTAGTGTCGTGGATTATTTTCATTCATCTTTGCATACGTTTTTCTTGGGGTGGAGTGCGGTTTTTCTGATATGAATTAGTCTTTATTAGTTTGGAATCAAATTCAACCTTAAAATATTGTTCTCACTTTCTATGTTTTCGATATCACAGTTCTTTCAGCATCCGGGGGGATCAAAGTAGACCACCCGAAAATGAGCAATGGTATGATATACTTAAATTGTCGTGCTGTTCTTATAACTCGATTGTAGGAATCTGCTTATGGTTTTTGTTATGAGATTGAGTCATTGAACGCATATTGTTTGATGCAGATGTCGTTGTAATCGTAGCTGTGATCATTTTGGTCGGATTGTTCAGCATGCAGCATTATGGCACGGATAAAGTCGGGTGGCTTTTTGCTCCAGTTGTACTGCTCTGGTTTCTCCTAATCGGAAGCATTGGCATCTACAATATATATACCTACGATAGCTCGGTTCTGAAAGCCTTTTCACCCGTCTACATATATCGATATCTTAAAAGAGGAAAGAAGAAAGGTTGGACATCCCTTGGGGGAGTCATGCTCAGCATCACAGGTTTATACTGCTTCTATTAGTCTCTCTCTCACTCACTCACTCAAAATGACACAAGCGCACACGACAAAAACATGCTCGAAATTCTACTGATAGTGTACTTTTGAAGATGAGTACTAAATTTAACTGCTCGTCGTTGCAGGAACCGAAGCACTTTTTGCTGATCTTGCTCATTTTCCAGTATCGGCTGTACAGCTTGCTTTTACCGTTATAGTTTTTCCTTGCCTTCTTCTTGCCTACTCTGGGCAAGCAGCATACCTCATGCAAAATACAGACCACGTGGTTGATGCATTTTATCGGTCAATCCCAGGTGTGTTTCAACCTCGAATTCTCATTGATTCTTCGTAGGAACTGTGTAGTTGCTGCTTCATGTTTCTGAAAACGTATATAAATGCTGATGTAGTTATAGTGGCTATAAGATTTAGAAGATTCGATCTTTGTTAAGACTGGTGCTTGAATAAATCCGAAACCATCTGATGACTTTGATTTGAATTTTCATTTGTAGTAAAAATATACTGGCCGGTTTTTATTATCGCGACTTTAGCAGCAATCGTCGCCAGTCAAGCCACTATATCGGCTACATTTTCGATAATCAAGCAAGCCCACGCCCTTGGCTGTTTTCCGAGAGTCAAAGTTGTGCATACGTCGAAGAAGTTTCTAGGCCAGATCTACAGTCCCGACATGAACTGGATTCTCATGATTCTTTGCATTGCTGTCACTGCTGGATTCAGAAACCAAAGCCAAATCGGCAATGCTTACGGTATGTTTTTCGTGTTAACACGTATATATACGCAGTGCCTAGTAAATTACTGATGAGAATTCTACCACGAACCAGGTACTGCTGTCGTCGTGGTCATGCTCGTGACCACGCTTCTCATGACTCTCATAATGCTGCTAGTCTGGCACTGCCACTGGATCCTCGTTCTTCTCTTCACGTTCTTTTCGCTGGTGGTCGAATGCACCTACTTCTCGGCGGTGCTTTTCAAGGTCGACCAAGGCGGTTGGGTCCCTCTCGTCATCGCAGCTGCCTTCCTTCTCATCATGTATGTCTGGCACTACGGAACGCTGAAACGCTACGAGTTCGAGATGCACAGCAAGGTTTCCCTAGCTTGGATATTAGGTCTCGGCCCGAGCTTGGGGCTGGTCCGTGTGCCCGGGATCGGGCTCGTGTACACCGAGCTAGCCAGCGGAGTGCCTCATATCTTCTCCCACTTCATCACCAACCTCCCCGCTATCCACTCCGTCGTAGTCTTCGTCTGCGTGAAGTACCTGCCTGTGTACACGGTCCCCGAGGACGAACGGTTCCTCGTGAAGCGCATCGGCCCGAAAAGCTTCCACATGTTCCGCTGCGTCGCGCGATACGGATACAAGGATCTCCACAAGAAAGACGACGACTTCGAGAACAAGCTCTTCACCAGTCTGTTCATGTTCGTGAGGCTGGAGTCGATGATGGAAGGCTGCTCGGACTCCGACGAGTACAGTCTGTACGGGCAGCAGACGACGCAGCAGTCCCGGGACTTCCTCATGAAGGATTACGGCGAGACATCTACGTCGAACGTTGATTTTACGATCTCGTCGGTCGACTCCATCGTCCCGGCTCGATCACCGATGCACGTAAACACAACGACGCACACGTCGTCCGGGAAGGACAGCGGGCAGACGGAAGGCGATGAGCTGGAGTTCATGAGGAGCTGCAGGGATGCTGGGGTGGTTCACATTCTGGGAAACACGGTAGTGATAGCGAGGAGGGAGTCGAGGATTTACAAGAAGATAGCCATTGATTATGTATATGCTTTTCTTAGGAAAATTTGCAGGGAAAATAGTGTCATTTTTAATGTGCCTCATGAAAGCCTTCTCAATGTTGGGCAGGTTTTCTTTGTGTGAATTTTTTTGTTACAGTAATAAAGATATTTTTTTTATTTTTTTTTTGAATCATATTATTTCTAATTATTATTATAGGACACTTTTGATTTTATAGTTTACCACTCATACATAAATATATATGTGATTTAAGAAAGGAAAAAAAATTATAAATTTGTCCCTATTGAATGAGTTCTAATTTTATCCCAAACTTTTAAATATAATAATTTCGGTCTAAATTTTAAATTTTTTACTACCGACCAATATTTAAACATCGAACATCTTATATGGACACAAATAATTACAAATTACATATCATACAATATTAATCTTCACTATTTTACTTTCAAATTAAGATAATTTTCTAAAAGAATATTATTTTCATGAACAATTTATTTTCAACTAAGACCTAAAATAATAATTTGAATATATGTGTTATTCGTATTAAAAAGAACAAAGACATAAAATCAAATCATATCTTAACAATTTGTCAAATATATTATTCTAGAATTCCTTATATTTAATAAAAATATCATATGTTTTATAACTATATATTACTCTAAAATTTCTTATTCTTAATAAAGACTTCATGAATGGTTATGAAAGATTAGTGTCCGTGTAGTGTTTTAGTTTATAGCATGTAATTATTTATGTCCACGTAAGATTTTCAATGTTTAAATATTGCCCGGTGAGAAAATTCAAAGTTTAGACTGAAATTGTTATATTTAGAAGCTTGGGATAAAATTGAAAACTCATTCAAAAGATAAAATCTGAAATTGTTATATTTAAAAATTTGGAATAAAATTGAAAACTCGTGCAAAGTTTGGAATAAATTTGTATATTTTCCATTTAAGAAAACATTAAAAACTGGAACATAACATACTAGAAAATAAGTTGAAGAAATACCAAAATGAGAGATGAGAAGGTCAATTGAGCTGAAGAATATTTGGAGCAAAAATAAGTAGCTTTATTTCTTATTGTACACGCATATCAACATCACAATATAAAAACTCTTGCTTTACATAATCTGCAGGAAAAATGGGAATAATTTGGTTTTTTTTTTGTGTTGGATTGGAGGTTGGGTATACATATATATGGATTGATGGAAATATGTTCTCATAAAAATCACTTTGATAACTGATTGTGTTGAGTTTTCGTGGCGCAGGCTGCAGACATTAAACGCAGGCGTCTCGCAATCTCAGTGAACGACGGCCGAGCCAACGGATCGGGAGCCCAGCACTGCTCCATCAGCAGCCTCCACTCCGGATCACAATAATTCGGCACCGGTGGCCGCAGTGTGTTGTTCACTATACCACCTGCGTTCACAACATAAAGAGTTGTGTTTGTCATGTCAAAATGCAAGTTTGTTTAAGGCATTGTTGTAAAAATCCCCGCCAAGGCCTCGCCTGGGTGCTAGGCGGTCCTCAAACGAATCGATTACCCTAAAATTTCCGTGTCTAATCGGTTTGGCGAGTAATCACCGTCTAGGCACCGCCTATGCCGCCTAATCCGCCTAGGCGCCGAACTATTTTTACAACCTTGATTTAAAGTAAGGGAAAGAGAGAGCTAACCAATGATAGCTCCGTAATGCATATTGGCATACGGCTCCTCGCCCGTTAGGATCTCCCAGAGTACAATCCCAAATGAGAAGACATCAACCTGCAAGAAATGAGAGGGCAGCAATCATGATTTCATGCAACAAAAGAAGACGCTTTGTTGAGCACTGTGTTTTTTTTTTCTCTAGAAATATTTGAAGCAGCGAAAGCATTAGTAATGGTATGTAAAGTTTATCCCAATTGTGTTGCCATGTTTCATAGAAGATATAAAGGCCAAAACATCAATTTTAGTCCAAATTATTGGCAGTTTTTCAAGTCTAGTACTAACTATTCACTTTCTCAATTTTATGTCTGAACTATCAAAAACTATTCAAATCTAGGGCGAAGAGATTTTTCGGCATCAGAAAACTGGCGGGGCATGCCGGAAACCCACACCATTTGATATATGACGTCTTATTTTTTCGATGCTGGAAAATTTCTTTGACCTAGATTTAAATAATTTTTTATAGTTCAAACATAAAATTGTGAAATGAAATATGTGGTACTAGAATAGAAAATACATATAGTTTGAACTAAAATTGATATTTTAGCCAGATATAAATACGGTTGGTGAAATATTACCTTTTCAGAGACCTTGCTACTGCTGCCATTTAATAACTCTGGAGCCATCCATGGAAGGGTTCCTCGGACACCACCGGTAACCAGTGTATTTCTTTTGATTTTCGACAAACCAAAATCACCTACCTGGACATTTTTTTTACAAGAAAGATTGTTAAATATTTATCGAGCCAAGTTACAGTCTTTCATTTGTTCCACTTAGGTATAATTCAAACTGGCAAATCATATTAATCATGGCAACATTATGAAAAATCAGTTTCTAAGCAAAAGGGAGCTTATGAACCACCTTGCATATTGGTCGGGATGAGTCCTTCAAGTTGACGAGCAGGTTGTCACATTTTAAATCAAAGTGTACAATGTTCCTCGAGTGCAAATATTCCATTCCAAAAGCTGCATCCATTGCAATGATGAGCCGCTTGCGCCGGTCAAGATGCCTGAACAAATTCCATATGAAAAAGTACTAAAGAAGAAAAAACAGGGTTAAAGAGGCAGGAATCTAAATATTACCTCTCCTTGGAAATTAAAACATGTCTGAGGGACCCATTGACCATGAACTCTGTGACAGTTGCAAGTGTCCCTCCAGGGCCATCTTGCACTACGCCATAGAAGGCCACGACATTTGGATGGTGAAGGTTCGACAGAATCTTAGCTTCTTGCCAGAACTCAGATGACTACAGAACATTGAAATAAGATAAATTCATTATTTCTAGCAAAGTGAAATATTCTTCACTTAAACCAGCAGTATTAGTCCTGGAAAAAGATAAGAATCTTGGGTACATATCACTTGAATAGACTTACCAATCTCTCCTGTTCCGATGATCGGCCTGTGAAGCAGGATTTCTTTATTCTCTTGATAGCAACATCAGTTCCCCTCCATTTACCATGATAAACAGTCCCATAAGTTCCAGAACCCAGTTCTCTCAACTCTTCAAGATCCCTGTTCTTAATAATCTAAAACAGAAAAAGGAACATACGCTTTCAGCAAAGAAATAAAGAATTCAATAAATATAATTCTAGATATTTCTGATAGGTAAGATAGTCCGAGATGTGTTGTTGACATGTCTTTTTATTTTGCTATTATCCAATAATATTATGTAATCTAGCAGTTTTTGGACTACAAAAAAGAATGGAGAGCATAACAGAAGCTTATCTAGTTATTTGTATCATTAAGCTTGCTTCTCATACACCCATGGTCAATTAGTATGCATTATTAAAATTTTTCAACTCATATTTATTTACAGGATCATTCAATCTTTTCTCTCTTTCTACTTCTTCTTCTTTTCCCTTCATTTATTTTTAATTTTTTCACTTTCCACTAGGTTCTTAAGCAGCAGAATAAACTCTTTAGTTCCACAGGTATAGTGTATCGACAAGAGTCTCCATACCTGCAGGCCACTGCAATCAAATTCTCCAAGAGAGAAGTCGATAGGGCTTCCTGAAGGTTGAGTTGCTTGAATTGCATCCTAGGAAGATTAAAATGATTATTAGAGGATATGGTCAAAAATAATATTCTTTCAAAATTATTTAAAGTCAAATTATACCTCATGATTAGGTCCAGCTGTCCCTGAATTCATTGGGTGACTGATTTGAACACCAGTAGCCTGAGAAATATCATAATCTGAAGGCAAAGGCAGATTCATGGCATCAGGTTTTACAAGGAAAGATGATGATGGCCTCTGATTATCAGCACCAAGATTACTACTGGAATCTACATTCTCTGTTGTAATTTGACCACCATCAAAATGGGGATAACAATAATTCCCAGATGTTTCTTCACCAATCTTTGCTTGAGATGATGAAAAAGTTGGGTGATCCTGATCCATAAGAGAAGCATCTGTTCTGACATTTTCTCGTGCCAAGTTCTGGAAGAATGACCAGTGCTTAGGTTCAGGATTAGTCATGTTCACACTCAAACCAGCACCATAATCATGAAGTGCTGCAAAACCAGCAGAGTCCTCCGCTATTCTAGCCTTAGAAAATATATCAGATAAAAAATCATGTGGAAACCGATCATTAATGTCGATGAGGATGCTTTCATGCTGTGAAGTTCCGGTACCAAAGTGAGGATTACTTTTGGAAGTAGCTGGAGAAGGACCCATATCATGCAAATTTTCTTCATCCGCAATTTTCTTCATTCGGTTCTGATGAGTTTCCAGTGAGGTCTGAGCAGATTCATCCAGGGGATATTCAGAATTTCCTTGATTTGTTATAGTAACTGATGTAGATGTAACAACAATAGGAGATACTGCAGTGCTCAGCTCGGCTTTGATATCTGATTCATTTCTATCCAAAACTGCAGGAGCTGCTGCACTGATGCCACGGCTGTCTTCATTTAGTTTCTCTTCAGCAGCTAGGGAATCCGCAAACCTTGATTCATCAATAGGGCTAACTTTTTCCAAATTGGCTGTCACATTACGATCACTCAACTTATCAACTGATTCAATGAACTGTTGTGACACATCTGATCGTATACCTAGGAGTTGAGGACCAGAAGAATCATTAGATTTGGATAATCGGTTAAGCCCTGCCTGTTCCCTGGGTATTCTTTCTGAACGGAAGTGGCGTAGAGGAAGAACATCTTGATCATGGCTGACATCTTTACCATATTCCTCAGATTCACCAGGAACGGGCATGGATGATGCACCAGATATGTGAACATGCTCATCATCGTCAAATCTATTCGTCTGTGAATGCTGGACAGTATTAGAAGGCATGCCATTCTTCGTGTGTTCAAGGTTCTCTTCAATGACTTTTGTTTGCATAGCTGAAGTCCCCTTGTCTGTGGCAGCGTAAGGAGCATATGTTTCATCTACTTTTTTATTACTAAGAGATGAAAGATTGTACGGGTCTGAATATACCGTCTTCCCATCATCATGAGACTGAGCTTTAGTAAAGTCACTACTTCTGCTGATTGAACTCTCTCTGTTCATCTGTGTATCCATCAGAAAAGCATCTGTCCCTGGAGAACGATCTTTATGAGATTCTGTCTTTATCTGGACAACAGTTTTGTAGTTGGTGCTTATCTCTGGCCCTGTTACTCCTGGTTCCTTAGCATTAAAACTCCCATAGAGCTCCTCCACATTAGGAGCCTTTTGAGGACCCATGTGCCCAATTATAGGATTTTGAACCACGTTCTCCACGGATGGTGCATGGTTTGATGTAGAAAAACCATGATCATATTGGAATGTGGAAGATGATGAAACAGTTACTTTTTCATCTGCAGTAGGAAGTGCGTTCATTTGGTGGAAACCACGTGACAAATTCCATTCAGGCTGTTCAGGCTTGACATGTGTGGCATAACCTACTGAGTCGGCCTCAAAAGCATATGTTGAACTTGGCAGTTCTACTGGGGAAGATTGATTTGGTGAAGATGAGACTACTTCTGGCTGTACAGTACTTCCAGCAGCCAAGCTGGCCGCAGTTTGGCCAGTGTTTCTTACGACACTTGAATTCAGCAACTCATCCAAATTGTTTCCCAAATCCACATTAATTGAGTTTCTTCTAGAACCAAAATCCATACCATTTACTGCAACAAAGTATTGAATTTCAGAATCTTCTTCTGTGCTTTCAAGAGCAAGCTGAGAATCATCCAAGTCATTGTTTGAAATGAGGAAGATCCTGAATTTCTGTGATCCACCATCATCAAGAGCCTTACATTCTTCCATCATATTCTGTAGGTCCTCATCAGAGGATACTGATACCAATGCATCGAGATCCTCACCTGGAAGCTGATATTTAATGGAATGAGGTTCATTATACATCGCAGAAGCCTTTTGCTTGAGCTCCTCCCACGAAATGTCCTTGTTAATCCGGAGAATACGTGTTTCACCTCCAACATATCTAAGTTTTCTATCACTCGGACGAGGCAAAATCGTACCCCCAAAACTGCAGAGGAACTTCAGTACTCTAGAGGAGCCACTAGACGAGCCCAAAGAAGAATGACTACGAATGGTTTGAACCCTCGTATTTTTCAATGAGGTTCTAGAACCTGATTGAGGCAGCCGACCAACAGGTTTCTCTTCTCTTGCAGGAGGATTGCTTGAAGGCCCTGGGATTTCGCCCTTGTCAGTAGACGGGAAAAAGGAAGCATCAGGCCGCCTCTCAGAACCACTTACACGAGATACTCCAAGCATGCCATGTAGATCAACAGGTTTACTTTCACTATTAGCTTCAACTGATGGATTCATAATATACTGCTGCCTCGGATTCACCCTTTCCCACATAAACTCAAGTGCGAACTCCTCACCAGTCTGAATGGAGAAGTTGTGAACAGGCCTCACTCCAACTGTTGAATTAAGATCAGCTGGTCCTAAATTCATATTCATATAGTTGGAAGGATCCTGATTAAATCTCTGATTCAGACTGCCAACAACTTCATTCCTTCTATCCACAGAATTATAACTTATATGTTCAGGGTTCTTCTGCTGGTCCTTCAGGAAATTTCCTCTTGCTTGTTCCATTATTTGATTTCGTGCTACTTAATGCGACTGATAAGTCAGACGGATAACCAATAAACACTCCTAAAAATCCTACAAATACTTCGACTTCATCATTTTAGTGAACTTCTTAGTACTCAATCAGGCTCCAAAATAAGATATAAGTTATTGTTCATTTCCAATCAGTTTTCTAACTGAACCAGAGCAATAGCTTCAAAGATGTGAACCTGCAAGATACATAAATGTTCTCAGAAGATCATGCACAATAAATAAAATATGAGGATTTTAGGGTTCTCAAAACATAAGAAACAAAGGTAGATAATACAGGAAGATATATACAAATACTATAACAAAATTTACAAATTAAGAAGGAGAAACTACAGAATTCCACACACGGGTGTAACCTCACCAATTTATTCTACTAAAAAGCTTCGAGCATTTGGTGATTTTGCTTTAACGTGATAGAATAAATGAAATCCCGACTATATCACTCTGAAGAAAAGCTCTCTCATAAATCAACACCGTATTGTAAATGTTATTTACAGACTTCCGTATCCATAACCCTTTTCAAGTAAAACTCACATTAAGATAACAAAAAACTAATTCAAAATTGCCTCTTTTACATTTGTTCTTCTAATGCTTTCGAGATTTTACAGCTAATTTACATCGGATTAACAAAGACAAACTAAACTTCTTTCCATCACCCTTATTAGCCCTAATTCAAGCACAAACAATGTCACCGATCCAAATTCACAGTTCATAGACAATATTCTCCGCCGAATTTCCAGATCACGCCATACAAACATCTAGGAGACCACTTTCCAGATTTAATCCAAACCAAAAAAAAAAAAAAAAAGTATCTTCAGCAAATTAGTTAACTCGTCTTCTCAATAAAAAGTAGTCGCATCTTCCTTTCCGAGTCGATATCAAGAAACAATTGATCCACAAAACTTGGGAAAAAGGAGTAAAAGCGAAATAATAGATCATACACAGTTGGCGACACCAGATCACGAATCTTATTGAGCATAGAATCGAAACAGATCAACTGAAATTCCACAGCAACGTAAAAAAAAAAAAAAAAGTTCGCTGATTCAGGAATAAATACCTGCGGCAGAGTGAAGTGATGATTTTTCTTCAACTCTTTTGAAATTCGTAAAGCTATAAAGTCGTAGATCGTTCCCAGAAAAGTCTCTTTTCCCTCACTCTAGTCTCCTCTCTCTCTCTCTCTCTCTCTCTCTCTCTCTCTCTCTCAATATATATACTGAATGTGTATATACTATAATATACGTATTATTACAGCGGTTCTCTCCGAAACTCTCGCTACAGTAATGTCCAGTTCATACTAAACTCGCATCCCGACCCGGAAATAACCGTGTGCGCTCAAACACCGCTCTTTGTAATAAGCAGTTTTAATTGAACGAATATCACCGGACCAAAAAGGGCAGTTCCGTCATTTAAGAGGCGATGGCGGTAATCAGTTTCCAGTCTTCAGCCACACGATTTTTTTTTTCACCTGTACAATTTTTTAAATCTCTGAACAAGGAATGTTTGCAAAGTGCAATTGGGAAGCCGAGAAATGATACTCGCAGTTAAGCGCGTGTGGGTAACGTCGTAGCGCTATTGGACGATCCTGACTGATTGGGTAACATGGCAGCTCTTTTATTCGACGGTGTTGTTGAGTCTCTCTAGAGGCGCGTGTCCAGATTATATCCACCGTTGACAGTTTTTTGCGTTTCACTAATCGGTTTATTTTACTACTTTTGGGCCTTCGATTTTTCCTCTCCAATTTTCCCCCCTTACTTCATTACCTTTGGGCTTTTGCCACTTTTCTTTTTTAAAAATAACTATTTTTTATAATATCAAATATAATTAATAAAATTATTTATATATATACTCTCAATTAGTTACATATTGACCGTGCATGAATAACAAAATTTTTGTGAGTGTAGTGAAAATAATATTTTATTATTGTGCGTGAAAAATTTGTCGTCATTTAAGGAAAATGACTAATATACTAAGACAGACCAAAAAGAAAAAAACGTGATTAATATAGCGGGACAAGAGAGTAATTATTCAAAAATATATTTAATTTTATTTATTCATAAATATTTTAGTATAATCACAATATAATTTATTCTTTATATTTTATCTACAACACATACACATTTTAATAGAAAAAATATATTAAACATAACCTGCAAATAAAAGATTCTTTGTACTATTTAAAAAAATAGTAAAATAAAATAAATTAGTGAATATATAATATTCTAAAGAAAATGTAATATGATAAAATTATTATCAGATATTAATATTAATATTAATATTTTTAGAAAGATATTAATATTGATTCTCATAAATAGTTACACTTACATTATTTTCTTTTAATGTATAGATAGATTTATTTAAATGATAAATTTATATATATATAAAATTGATGTTCTTTTTTATGCTACTTTTATTACTCCTCCGTTATGCCAGATTAATTATATTTTTCATTTTTGTCTGTCTCATTAGATTAGTCTGATTTCTTAAAATGAATAAAATATTGATCCATCTACACTAATCACAACTATTAATTATCATGTCAGGTTAAGATGGAATTAATAATCCAGGACGGAGGGAGAACTACAGTAAAAATCTAAATTATGCACCTCAAGTTTGTCGAAAAATCAGAGGAGTTACCGACAGCAGAATATGCATTTGTTTGAAGAAATGAGTGATGTGTGACAGAAAATGAGACGTAGGTAAAAAAAAAATGGGGGGTACTAGCTAGAGATGGCGTGGGCAGAGGTGAGATAAATAGTAAGTTCCATAGATCTTTGGTAAATCCAGCTCATGCCCATACCACCCATGCAAAAGGAAAGTGTACAATCAAACTTTTGCCACCATGAATATAGGGCTGCTGTCGTTTCAGAGTTTGAATAGTGATTTTAGGGAAAGAACACATTTCCGACCAATTTTATCTTGGGAGAGATGTCTCTGCACATGGCACATGCCACCATCTCGTATCTAAAAGTGTGTAGAGTGAGAGAGTGAACAGTTGAGATCGGTGTATGTGTCCGAAAAAAGGATAGTTTCATCTCTCATCATTGTTTTTGAGTAGTCAAAATGAGAAGAGAGAGAACTGCTGATTCATCTCGATTTGCTAACTTATTATTACATTAGTTGAATCTTGCATTCTTGATCCATTGGGGAGAGGGAATGTTAGATATATTCAAAAACGGTAATCATACAAAAGGAGATGAGTTGGGGCATTTAATGTGAAGCCCATTAATTAGTTCTTGACTAGTTCAAGTACAAATGACTATATATACTCCCTCACCGTCGTATTAGATAAATCCATTTTGGTTTCGACAAAAAAAATTATTCTATTGATATGAGAAAAAAAATCTATTTTATGAAACAAATAAAAATAAAAAAAATGAACTAATCTGGTGGGATAGAGGTAGATAGAGGGAATATATAGTATTTATAGTATTTCTAGCAATACCCATATCTTGAAATTAATAAGCTCACAATTAAATTGATTCCATCATTAATATCATCTTATCACATCAATCTGTACATATAATTGTGGACATGTGTTTACAAGTTTGTGACCAAATTGATTCCTTCATTAATATCATCTTATCACATTGTAGATACTTACTCCGTCCCATTAGATTAGTCCACTTTTATTTCAGCACAGTAATCAATGTTTGTGAGTGTAGTGGAATTAATATTTTATTGATATGAGAAGATTTTTTTTTATTTTAAGAAAGTGAACTAATCTGGCAAGACAGACGAAAATGGAAATATTAACTAATCCAGTGGGACAGAGGTAGTATATTAACATTGGCATTTGAATCATTGTTGTAAAAATTGTTAGACGTTTCATAAACAGTAGTTAATCGTTAAGTTAATTTTAACATTTAATATTTATAATATATATTTATCAATAAATAAAAATTTAAATTATATAAATTTTAATATTTTTTTAAAAATATAAAAATAATCGCCTAAACCAATTTGACAGCACTAACCCAATCGATATCTAAATCGATTAGGCGGTGCCTAGACGTAGATTACTCCAAAACCAATTAAACACAAGGATTTAAAGATAATTACACAGTTAATTATAAGTGGAAATTTTTACAAGAATGATTTGAGCATTTATGTCTTGAAATAAATGTTGGGAAGTAGCAACCAGCAAGTGGGAGGAGTGAAACCAAGAAAACATGCCAACTAACTTGATGATCTGAATCAGAATTTCTCATATCATATATGTAAGTACAGTAAAATTGATCATTCATCTAAGTCGATCATGCAATATATAGATAGCTATGGCGGATGCTCATCACAAAAGAAAAAAAAAAAGTAAAAATTTTATCCTAGCTACTAAATATCGATCCGCCACCGTCAATGGGTGACAGCCACCAGTCTCCGGCAGTCATTCCTCGGCGCGGCGACGAACCTCGACGAGAAGGCGTAGAATTTGTAATATTCATCATCCACCAAGTCGCCGGAGCCGGTGGTGTCGAAGTTGAGGGAATAGCTCAGCGGATCGTACCGGCATTGGAACGACGGCTGCCGGCTGGCTGGCTGCAGCATTTTGCTGCGTTTCTTGAGCCTTCTCATCAGTTTCGACAAGCCACAGCAGTTGCTCGACGATGAGCCGCCGCCGCCGCCGGAGGTGGGGGCAGTGCTGCCGCCGCGGCCATGAGCTTCTCCGCCGTTAGCGGCGGCGGAGGCGGCTCTCGGCCACCATGGGAGAGTTAAATGAGTCATTGGTGGAGAGAAAGGTTTGATTCTTTGGGGTGGAGTGGAGGTGAGGAGTAGTGTGATATATCTTAGGGTTGTGTATATATGTGTATCTATATATATAGGGCGGTGTGGTGTGTTTAATATATTGAATATTTTTGTATTTTTATAATATTTAGAAGATTTTTCGAATTAAATAATGTGTGGCAAATGGCATTTATACGATGAATGAGCAATGAAAGTTTTCACGGGAAATGGTGGAAAGAAGAAAAAAAAAGTAGGGGGAGGTGTTGAGATTTGGAGTTTGGACAAGTGCAAGTGTTTGATTAGATAAAAGGTTTGAGTTATGTAATAAAATATGTGTAGTTTATATAATTAATTGTAAATTGCATTGCACATGGTTAGGGTAAAGATTTATACATGGTGAAAGTGTAGGCACCATTGACGAGGCAAATTCTCTCTTCCATCTTTGGCAACTTGCTATTAATTAATTAATTAACCGAAATTTATGTTTAAATTATGAAAAATATTGGAAGAGATCATGAGAATATCAAGTTCATTATTAGTGGGATAAATAAAGCATTGTTATTCAATCAACTAATTGAAGTATTAAGTATAAAATCTTCGCTAACTATGGAAAAATCGTGACTAATTATAACTCAAGCAAACTTGCGCAACTTAGCATATATACACGCTGGAGTAAAAAAAAAATTTATTTAAAAAAGAGATGGAGTTTATTAAAGATTGTAAAGATTATTACACACTAGTTTAGCGCTTATGAAGTCTAGGTGTGGCCTAAATATTTTTTAGGTGGTAATTAACCGATAAGTTAATACTCCCTCCGTTCCGTGCTAATTGTTATATTTATTTTCGGCACAGGATTTAAGAGTTATGAGTGTAGAATGAGTTAGTGGGATTAATATTTTATTGTTGAGTGTGAAAAAATTATCATTTTTTAAAATTTGACAATTAGGTTGGGACGCCCGATTTGGTAAGTGTGGCAATTCAAATGAAACGAAGGGTGTATTTTGTATTAAATATTTATAATTTATGTTTATAAAAAATAAATAATAAAATTATATAAATTTTATTTTTTATAAGTAAAAAAAATTAGGCTCCCGAACCGATCAGGTGGCACTAGCCCACATACTTAGCTGCATAGATCACCGATTAGGCGGCACTAACCCACATAATCGGCCGCCTAGGTGCCGACTCGTCGGATCACCTAGATACAACGATTTAAGAGATTTTGGTTTAATTTAGGATCATCTAATGCTTAGGCAAGATTTACGCGGGATTTTTACAATAATGTTAATAATTAAAGTTTTTTATTAGAACATTTTTGTGAGTGAAATGTGGAGTACTATATAAGTATATATTCTCTTCGTCCCACCTCAATTGTCCCGCTTTCCTTTTTCGTTCGTCCAACCTTAATTGTCTCATTACTTAAAAAAGATAACTTTTTCACACTCAACAATAAAATATTAATTCCACTCAACTTACTTTACACTCTGTTGGGAAATTTGGCTAAGTTTCCTTTCCCCAGTAGCTACTTGTTTAGATTCTAGTTTTGGTGTTTTGGTGGATCAAATCCAAAGTCCTACCAGCGTCAGTTTGTCTCCAGAATAGCTCTAGTCTCAAATGTAAAGTCCTGTTTAGGTCTTTTGAGTTGTAAGTCGCAGCTGATCAAGACTCATGCTGGCTACTGTTCACCAGCATGAGATGTACTTACCAGTTGAGAGAAGTCTCACCAGCAAGCGACTGACAAGACTCACGCTGACACTGTTCATCAGCATGAGAAAGAGCTCACGACTGGCTACTGTTCACCAGTTGGGAAGGTTTTCATCAGCAGGCGGCTGACAAACCTTACCAGCAGAATACGTGTTCTCACTGACACTATTCACCAGCGGTGAAGCCACCAGTCATGGGAGATTCCAAGAGTTAACATCAGACATATTGGTAGACTTAGATTGTGCCAGCGCAAGTCACTAGCAGAGACTGCCAGCACAAGATCACCAGAATGATCTACCAGTCGGATGTTACCAGCAGAATTCCAGATTCGCTCTCCCAGAGTCTTAGAGACAAAAAGAAGATTCGTCGAGGAATTAACTGACAGAGTATGACTTTAAGGAGGATACCTTAAAGTCCATCAGTTACAAGACACCAGTCTCGATTCCTCGTACTGACAAATAGTGCCGTTCTGACATAAAGAGATCAATGTCAGATAAAGCGGTCTTAGGTATGGCCTTTCTCCGGAAAAGCATACCTGCCGCCGTCAGAAGGACATCCGAGGTCTGACACCTTTTCCGGATGTGTCCAAACGGCTAGAAGATTTGAATGGGATCCCGCGTCTATAAATACCTGGGATCCATCAACATTCAATACTCTTCACCTACCGAAAGACTGCAAATTTATTACGCTCAAGCAAGTAGAAGCGCATACAACTTTCGAGGCCTTTCTAAAGGCTATCCGTGTGTTGATTTATCAAACACGAGACTTCAAGCTTCCAGCTTGTAAGTTACTGATCTCTTTGGTGTTCTTTCTCTTCCGAGGAAGTTCACAGCAGCTCTTGTGCCAGCCAGCACTTGAGTTATTACGGGCTTTTACCGTATTGAGAAGATACGTTCTTGGGAGAACTAAACACCCAGTGAAGCTGTGGAGGTTGAAGTGACGTGCTCGCACTCCACCAGCTGATCAGAGTTGAAGAAGGAAACAAGACCGGGAGCGGTTGATCTAGCGAAGTGGTGGACAAGGGTCGCACCAGCTAGAGATAGATCGTAGGCAACTTGTACCTGATTACTCTATAGTGAATTTCCAGTGCTACGACTGGAGAGTGGACGTAGATCAGTTGATCGAACCACTATAAATCCTTTGTCT
Source organism: Plectranthus barbatus (assembly GCA_026898455.1). Lineage (NCBI taxonomy): Eukaryota > Viridiplantae > Streptophyta > Magnoliopsida > Lamiales > Lamiaceae > Plectranthus > Plectranthus barbatus. The sequence continues at coordinate 33,457 of JAPKLW010001410.1, read as the reverse complement.
TTTATCAGCTTTCTGCATTTCATACTGATTTAAAACCCAGCACCCAAGTGCTGGTGTATATCTGAAAACTGATATAACTGTGCAAACAAGGCTAAAAATATTCTAAGTCTTGAGCTACCAGCTGACGAGCCAGTCGCCAGTCAGCTGAGTACGCAGAGTGCAAGTTGACTTACCAGCTGACAAGGTCCCAGTCAGTTGGTTATCCAGCAAGTGCAAGAAAACGATTAACCACATTTTCCGCTGCTAAGTTATACCCTGATAATCCGGGACCAACACACTCACACTCTTTAATTATTGTACCCGATCAACCCGAGACAATTCAGTCGGGACGGAGGGACACGGGTTTAAGAAGCCTTTATTACTAGTATTAGGTCATATCTTTATTTTTATTTTGCTTCCCTATTAAAAAAAATAATAATAAACTGGTCAAATAATTCTAAGTCACAGACAACAGCATATGCAACGACTAGTCATAGCATTTTTGGTAGTTGATATATTAATACATATTTTAAACTAATTTTTAGTACAAAGATTCCAACTAAAATTTGTAAAACCGAGGCCAATAAAAATATACCGATTTAAGTTATCATAAAATAAAAATACTATTACAGTTAAATAAAGTTTTACTTTTTTTCTGACAAAACGCAGGCCGAATTAATCAAATAATTTCTCCATAAATCACAACCTAAATTTCAAAATAAAATGTTTATTGCAAGATCTAGAGATGATTAGAGCAAGTGGCTAAGGCTGGTATTAGCACACTAATTAATGTTGATTGTCAGATTAATAGAATATAATAGGACATCAATTTGACTATGAGGTGACGTGGATTTTGTCAGAAGTATAAAATTATTATTTTTCAAAGTCCATATTTTCAGAAATATAATTATTTAATAATGAGTTTTCTTTCTTTTGTGAAAGATTAGTGAATCACTAGTCATCATGAGAGAGAGAGATCAATCATAGGGTGCTTAATTATAAAGTTGGAAGTTATATAATTATATGATTTGCTTAAAGCTGCAGATCTAATCACAATTAAATTAATTAAACATTAGCCCCATAATCTCTTTTGCAGAATTGGGGGCTCGATGGTGATTTTTTTATTTTTTTTACCATGTTCAGTCAAACTATGTTATTGTTAATCAATTAAACTTATTTTTTTAATTATTGAGTATTTAAATATCTTCTCATTGTATATTTCATTTAAATCTTAAGACTATATTTAGCAATGATCATAGCCCAGTATGATGGAATAAAACAATAAGAATTATGTATAAATATATGTAGAGAATGGATAATATGCTAAAAGATTAGAATATTACTAAATATAAATAAATTCTAAATTATTGATTTTGATGGATGAATGATCTGTCAAGATTGAATATTTTAGATTGACAGTTATTTATTTTAATGTAGGTGGTTATGCAATTCAATGAAATATAACACAATAACTAAACAAGCATAATATACTATTCATTAGGGCATCCAATCAAATAATGTAACTTGTTAATTTTTTATTGAATGTGTAACTTTGATTTTATAACATTGTAAATAACTAGTAATTATAAAAAATAAATAATTATATCAAAATGTATACTTTTTTCTTCTTACAAATTGAGCCTAATATTAATACATTTTTACGCTAAGATTAAAATTCACTTTTCTTCACACACATAGTTACATATTTTCTATAATTGAAATATGTGGATCTCAACTTGTCATGATTAAATATATAATTTGGATTTATTTTGTTATAATACTTGTGTATTTCATGATTTAATTTGTAACCAGCTTTACAAATTTATATTCCGCCTTTTACAATCTTTTATTTTACTATTGAGTGAAATATCAATTTTTATAAGTATATAAGTTTTATTATAGTTATATACTTAAAATACAAATCATTTATATATAAATATATATTTATAAATTTAGTAAATCTTTTTATAAATAAAAAATATTAAAACAAAATATTACTAATTTAGGTAAATAAAATAATAATTCATGTAAGTGGAGACTGAAAACTAGGTCAATGTTGTAGGGGTGGGTCTGGGAGTCACATGGAGGACTGACCCTTCCCCGGAAGGGTCTAGATAGAGTCACAGGGCACATTGTGATGAAAGTTTTTATTTAATCATAAAATTTAATTATTATTATTATTATTATTATTATTATTATACTACCTCCGTCTCAGTTCATTAGTTTCATTTAAACTGCAGACGATAACTAATATTTGTGAATATAGTAAAAATAATATTTTATTGATATGAGATAATTTTTTTTTTATTTTAAAAAATGAGACTAATTTGATGAGACGGATGAAGTATTATATATATATATATATATATATATATATATATTATAAAAATAGAAAAAAAATTGAAAATTCAGACTGCAATAAACAGCACCACCTCTGTGTAGAGACCACCAAACATGATATTCAGTTGTTGCTGGTATATTCTGCAACCACATTTATGAACATCCATTATTTCTTCTCTTTCCACATCCAAACCATATCAACAAATCTGCCAAGTTTTTTTTCATTTTTCAACCCTACAAATAATTCAGCATACTGAGTGGCTGGAAACTTGAATTATTTCCCTACAAAAGTGTGGTGATGACTGACAAGTTTGAGACTATTCATTATGGTGATTACAACACAAAATATGCTTGAATCTCAATGTTTAGTAAATATTAAATATATACTCCTCCATCCTTCTCTAATTATTAATCCCAAATCAAGATGACAAGATAATTAATATTTGTAAGTGAAGTGAAATTAATAATTTATTGGTGATCCTGTGAAGAAGTCTTCAATATTAGGAAACAAAACTAATAAACGGGACACATCGGAAAAGTAAGTAAGGCTAATAAATTGGAACAGAGAGAGTATATTAAGGGTTGTAAATGAATCAAACTGTTAGGAAATATAATCCTGTATTTCACTCAAATAATAATAGGTGTACATTGAGGTTTATATAGACATAAAATAAATCTAAAGTAAATCTAATCTAGTAAATACAAAAGATATACAAAAGATACTAGTCTATCAACTATATCTTAATACCCCCCCCCCCCGCAAGCGAAGACGGAGGTGAAAGACGAAGCTTGGTGCAAAAATGATCAAAGAGATCCCTTGAAAGACTCTTCGTAAAGATATCGGCAATCTGATCTTCAGATGGTATAAACTTCGTACAAAGCTTGTTGGAAGTAACCAATTCACGAACAAAGTGGTAATCGATGTCGATGTGCTTTGCTCGCTTATGGAAAACAGGATTCTGACTCAGAAATAGGGCCGAAGCATTATCAGAGTAGAGGATTGGCGTTGCCCGAAGATCAACATGTAGTTCTCGCAAGATGTTCGAAATCCACTACATCTCGGAAGCGGTGTTTGCCATTGCTCTATATTCGGATTCACAGCTGGACCTGGAGACTGTTGGTTGCTTCTTCGCACTCCAAGAAACTAAGTTCGGACCCAAGAATATAGAAAAACCATACGTCGAGCGACGTGTGTCCGTGCACCGGGCCCAGTCTGCGTCAGAGTAGCCACACAGGTTGAAGTCGCCGGGAGAGAAATTTAAGCCAAACCGAACAGTACCTTTAACATATCGAAGAATGCGCTTGAGGGCCTGAAAATGTTCAATGGTAGGATTCTTCTGATATTGGCTCATGGTGTTGACAGAATAGGCAAGATCCGGTCTTGTCACTGTCAGATATTGCAGAGCGCCAAGGAGTGAGCGGTAAAGGGTAGGATCCTCGAATGAGGGTCCATCAGAAGTGAACGAGACGCCGGGAGCCAGAGGAGTTGCAACAGGCTTCGCGTCTGTCATTTTGGCGCGACGAAGAATATCCAGAGCATACTTCGTCTGTGTGAGATATAAGCCAGATGAGGTGTGGAAAGCCTCAAGACCAAGAAAGTAGCCAAGTTTACCAAGATCCTTGGTGCGGAATTCTTTGTTGAGGCGAGACATAAGGGCGACAATGGCGACTGAATTGTTTTCGGTGATGATGATGTCATCAACATAGACCAGGAGATAAACGATATCCGAGGCCTTGCGAAGAACGAACAGCGAGGTGTCTGAAGAGCTGCATATAAAACCCAAAGACAGAAGAAACGTCCAAAAGCGCTGGTACCAAGCCAAGGGTGCTTGGCGAAGCCCATAGATCGCCTTCTTCAAAGAGCAAACATGTGTGGGATAGCGAGAGTCAATAAATCCCGGAGGCTGTTCCATAAATACCTCAGTAGAGAGAAAACCATTGAGGAAGGCATTTTTGACATCGAGCTGATGGAGAGGCCAAGACTGCATAACAGCTATGGCAATAACAATACGCACGGTTGAAGCTTTCACCACAGGGCTGAATGTTTGAGTGAAGTCGAACCCAGGGATTTGACTAAACCCTTGCGCGACAAGTCGAGCTTTATAGCGATCTACTGAGCCGTCAGCAAGAAGCTTGGTTCGGTAAACCCATTTCGAACCAACGACATTAGCATGAGGGGGGCGCGAAACCAAAGCCCAAGTCCGGTTTTTGGAGAGTGCGTCGAGCTCTTCGTGCATGGCCTGAGTCCATTCGGGAACCTTGAGGGCAGATTTAATGCCACGAGGTTCCGGCAAAGCTGCAGAAATAGAAAACACAGAAACCAGATTAATGTCGACCGGATATCGGGGTTTGAATATTCCGGAACGGGCGCGCGTTTGCATGGGATGCCTAGGAGCTGGCGGGGTTGGCGGATTTGGAGGGTTGGCTGGAATTTCATTTTCAACCGGTGGAGGTGGCATGATAGGTGCGGCCGGAGGGATGGGAATGGCCGGAATTTCAGAGTTACAAAGGGTGCATGGTGGCTTGGAATTTTGCGGGGAAGGGGAAGAAGGGGGTGCGGCAGAAGAGTTAGGTTCGAGGAACTCGGTGAGCGTGAGGCGTGAGGCTGGAGTAGGAGAGCTAAGATTACTGAATGGGAAGCAGGACTCATCAAACTTCGCGTGACGAGTAATGTACACGCGATTTGTGACAGGATCTAAGCAACGATAGCCTTTGTGGTTAGGACTGTAACCAATGAAGACACAGGGTAAGCTACGGGGTTCAAGTTTATGCTTGGTGTAGTCTCGAAGACACGGATACACTCGGCAACCGAAGGTACGGAGCGAGGAGAAGGAGGGTTTTGTTTGGAAGAGTAGTTCGAATGGGGAGGTGTTTTGCAAAAGCGGATTTGGGATGCGGTTAATGATGTGGACAGCGGTGCTAAAGGCTTCTACCCAAAAGGAGAGAGGGGTGGAAGAGTGAAAGAGTAAAGAAAGTCCCATTTCTGTAATGTGACGATGTTTACGTTCTGCTCGGCCGTTTTGGGAGGGTGTGTATGGACAAGATATAAGGTGTTGGATTCCAGATTTGGCAAAATGAGCTTTTAAACGGGAATTTGTAAACTCAGTACCCCCATCACTTTGAAACTTCTTAATTTTTCGTGAAAATTGAGTTTCCACGAAGGCATGGAAGGTTTGAAAGATGTCGAAAAAATCAAATTTCGCATGCAGTGGATATAGCCAGGTAAACCGGGAAAAATCGTCAATAAACACAGCATAATAACGAAAATTTGATTTTGAATTAACTGGAGAGGGGCCCCAAAGATCACAATGAATCAAATCGAGAACATGTGAGGCCCGTTTATCAGATAACGAAAAAGATAAATGGGAGTTTTTCGCTAACTGACATGAATTACATAAACTCTGTTGCAAAACTGAAGAAGAAAAAGAAAGAAGACTAAGCTTGGAAAGCAGACTGAGAACTTTTACAGAGGAGTGACCTAGGCGGTTGTGCCACGTCTGGAAGGGGGCGGTAAGAAGAGTAGACGAAGGAGAAGCAATTAGGGCAGCCGTAGGTTGATGAAGGCGATACAGCCCATGCTTACGCACGCCGGTGGCGACAATCTGTCCAGTTTCGGGATTCCGGATCTGCAGCTGAGAATCAGTAAATAGCACATTAACAGGATAATCATAGGTGAGACGACTAACAGAAATAAGATTCTTAGTCATAGCAGGAACCACAAGGACATGCTGTAGTGAAAGACAATCAGAAACAAATAAAGAGCCAGTGTGAGTGATACGAAGGCGAGCACCGTTACCAACGGCGACGTGATCGAATCCGGTGTAGACAGTAACGTCCTCCAGAGATACAGAGTCTGCAGAGATATGAGCCGAAGCACCTGTGTCCAAGTACCAATCCGAGACCGGAGGAGAGGAAACTGAACATTGGGCCGAGAAAACCTCGGCTAGATTAGCCGACGGCGGTGGGCGCATGGCACGGACGTAGGAGCGATCAAAACGCTTCGGGCAGTCGAAGGCGTCATGATCAGTCTGTCGGCAGAAAGAACACCACGGCACACGCTTCTTCTTCTTTCCGCCGGAGAAGCGACCACGATTCTGATTAGGATTAGGGTTAGTGCCCGCCCGATTAGGGTTAGGGTTTGTAGATGCATGGAAGGCGGCAACCGGCGGTGATGGCGAAGGCGAGGCACCACGAATGAATAATTCGTGGCTGATGGCGCGCGCAAGAAGCACGTCAAACTTCGGAAGGGACTCCTGAGCCATCTGAGCAGCCGTAAACGTAGAAAAAGAAGGGTTCAATCCGCGAAGGAACCAGTGAGACCTGTCGGACTCGTCGATGGAGCGTCCAATGGCCGAGAGTTGATCGCTTAAGCTTTTAAAGCGACGGCCATAATCAGCGACGGTCAAATCGTCTTGCTTGATAGAGAGCAAGTCGTCCTTCAAACTTAGTTCACGAGCCTTTGAGCAGTGGCTGTAAGAACGGGAGAGAGCAGTCCATACATCGGAAGACGTTGAGCATCCAATAATGACAGCCATAGATTCTTCAGTCAGCGTAGAAACAAGGAACAGTTTAATTAACTGATCACGAGAATACCAAGTCGAGAAGGCCGGATTCGGAGTAGCAGCTGCGCCGGCGGCGGCGGCGAGGAAGCGCTGGGGTGCCGGGTTCGAACCATCCACAAACTGCATGAAGTTTTGTGTAATGAGAAGCGGTTCGATTTGAGCATGCCAAAGAAGGTAATTGGCAGAGGTAAGTTTGATGTTCACCATGTGAATGATGGTGGAGAGGGGAAGCGTCGGAAGATCACCATGATCGACGGCGGCCATGGTGAGAAGAGAGGCGACGGCTAGGGTTGTGGAGGAATTAGGGTTTAGCCAATGGTTAGGCTGATACCATGTTAGGAAATATAATCCTGTATTTCACTCAAATAATAATAGGTGTACATTGAGGTTTATATAGACATAAAATAAATCTAAAGTAAATCTAATCTAGTAAATACAAAAGATATACAAAAGATACTAGTCTATCAACTATATCTTAATACAAACTGTTCGTGAGCTACACGGATCTCGACTCAATAAAAGCTCGTTTGAAATCATTTAGTAAAGCTTATTTATTTAATGGATCAAACGTGAGCATTATAATATTCGACTCATGAGCAGACTCGTTAACTAAAATTAGTAAGAAATGTAAAATAATTACTTTTACAAAAATAGTATTTTCATGATTTAAGAGTAATAATAATGATAAGTCTTTCTAATAATGAGAAAATTTAGAATTTGAGCATGAATATGATATTATTTTTAGAATAAATAACTTTTTTTTCAAAATAATAATGCAAAATTTAAATATATTCTAAATTTAGAAAGTTCGTATAAACTCGATAAAAGCTTATGAACATCAAAATATTTGATAAAAAAGTTTTAAGCTTGACTCGAAACTAAACAAATCAAACTTAAGCAAGACACTAATCAACTCGACTCGATTTGATTACACTGTACATATGATTGTGGATTGAATAAATGAGTTTTTTTAATATCAGTTGATTGGTCAAAATGGCAGAAGAATGTGAATTAATTTTAAGGGACTTTTGCTTTTTAGTGGAAGGGAAAATGTATATATATTTGAGGGGTAGATTCTCTCTTTACTTTCACATTTTGTATCTACAATTTGATCATGTGCCTCAACGTGACATCTGACTTAATAGAAAATACTAAAAAAATATTAAAATAAAGGTGAAAAAAAGTAAAGTTTGAATCTTAGTTGAATCAGCATCCAACTTCATTCCCCTAACTACTCAAATTAAATCAAGGTATAATTTTTTAATCTCTATGAAATGGTATGACAAAATATATTTGGGTCCTTTTGATTGCCAACTAAGTAGTATTCCCTTCGTTTCAATCATATAGTTCATATTATTATTTTATCGAGTTTTAATTATACAGTTTAATTTTTATATTCGATATTTTTTTCTAATAATTTACGAGTATACCTTTAAATAATTTTGAAAATATACTAATACTAAAAGAAAATAGTCCAATAATTGTTCTGCCTATTTAATAATTGTTTAATACTATTCATATTTAGTTACACTTATTTAATGTATAAAAATATTTATATATTTATAAATAAAATAATATAACCGTACATATTACGGAATAATTTTATTTATTTTAATTTTTTAAAATATAATTTAACAATTCTTTTTTTTAATTATTTTATTTAATCAATATAATCATTTAACCGAGATTCTCTGCATAACTATACTGCATATCTTTTATAATTACTCAATATATAAAAAACATTTATTTAAAATGTTGTATATATAAGTTTAAACTTTTATGATCTCACATCTTTATATCACTTTTTTATACAATAAAATATAAATATTATAAAATTTTAAAATTAAAACCAAAATGAAGAAACGTGGGTATAAGTCATGACTCACGCTAGTTCTTCCGTGCAATGCACGGACGGAATACTAGTTGAAAATATAAATAGTAATATTATAAAAAAATATAAATTAATTAATACTTTTAAATAAAAATAATATTAAAAGTTTATTTAAATGTATTATTTTACGCAATCGCTTTATGACAAATGCATAACATCAAACTAGAACATATAATCGAAACAAAAGGGAATATATCTTTATTCGATCGAGCAAATAAGTTAGTTTATTGTTGTGTAATATGGCCGGTGATTGGTGTGTGTTTCTATATGAAGGGCTAAATTTGAGGTAATTTTTTTACAATATTCGAGGGAATGTGTTGCATGTTCATTCATATCACAAAATTGACAAAAAAAATGGATTCATGAATCTGGATGACTACCAAATAACAGAAATCAACCATTTTTTATATATAGGAATGAAGTTGCTTGTCTTGGTCTCACCTAATATATATGTATATGAATATATATATTTGCCAAACATGTATATTTCCTTCATTTACAATCAACCACATGAACTGAACCTGCTCAAGAAAAATTACATGAAGTGAACAGAGTCATGAAATAAGAGCATGTGATCACTGGAGCTACAGCCCTTCCGAAAACTCACAGAAACCACTGTAACGCGTAGTTTCTGGCTCAACACGCCGAGGAGTTTTTTTCTGTGCGATTTGAAGCTGTGAGAAGGTGAGATTTGCTGGATGGATATGAATTCCTTGCATGGAAGGTGAAGTTTAAGTGTACCTGTAGAGAGCATTATACGCGGCCATACAACGAAAGCATGTCTCTGAGTCTCTGAGCTTCGGATGCCATGCTATCGAAGCTCCTCGACTGTGGTACCCTCCAACTCCAGTTCCCAAACTGCACATGGAAGAGCCTTGAAATCTCTATGAGCAGTTTTTTTTTTTTTTTTTTTTAATTATTATTTTATTTTATTTTATTTATTTATTTAAAAAAGCTTTGATTACCTGAGTTGCTGGAATATTCATCCTAGCTGAACTTCCCAATTGTAGAATATCCTGCATTGGTATAATAGTGGTTTGTGCAACTGAAGAGAGTGCTCCTTGGATTAATCCCCATGAGATATCCTCTTCAACAATATTACCAAGATACTTCACCACCTATATAGCCGAATTATGAAAGAACGTGATTTTGATTTATCTACTTTAGAGTTTTATCGATTCAAGACGCGAAAGATAGTTTAATTATCGATCTAGGACCCGAAAGATTAATTCTTGATTCAGCACCCGAAAAATCACAAAAATTCTCGATCCAAGAGCTGAAAAATCAAACAATTTTCAATCCAAAATATGATATCGATAATTAAACTATCTTTTGAATCCTGAATCGATAATTAAACTATCTTTTGAGTCATGAATCGATAATTAAACTATCTTTTATCAATTAAGGACCCAACAAATAGTTTAATTATCGATTCCGGACCCGAAAAATTAATTCTCAATTCAGGACCCGAAAGATCACAAAAATTCTCAATACAAGACCTGAAAGATCATACAATTCTCAATCTAAGACCTTAATATCAGATTTTAGATTCAAAGTTGTTTGATATTTCGGGTCCTGAAATGACAAATCATTCTTCAAGTCCTGAATCGATAATTAAACTATCTTTTTGAGTTCTTAATCGACAACTCTACATCGACTTTCCATATTGGTTGAGGGGATTCATCATACTCACATTAGATTTCTCTTCTTCAGGCAAGCCATCCCACCATCCTCGAATCTAAGTAAACAAAAATTATTCATAATGTTAGCCCACCCCCATGAAGTTCCCACCAAGATTAAGAAATTACTAATACTCCATGGTAGAATTGCTTGGTTTACATTTCTTTCTTAGTTATTTTGCAAATTGTTCAGCCATCACAATTCTAAAAATGAATCCCCCACCCAGAATAAATAAAACTGGGGCTTCTTTCTGTCAAATTGAGGTGCAAAGGCTGGATACTTTTAAATCAAATCGTAAAAGCAACGCGGTGTACTCAAAGCATGGATAAAGCTACCGTGTCATTGTCATGAGTGCCGGTGTACACCACTTGATTTACTTCGTGATTATGTGGCAAATGCGGATTTTCAGCATCGCTTCCAAAGCCTGGGAACAAACACCATGGAATAAGACCAAGAAGAAATCAGGAGACCAACAATGGATGCTCACGAGAACAATATAATGTAAGGATGCAGGTAGACATTACCAAACTGGAGAACCGCCATGCCTGGTGCCCCGATGGATCTTCTAAGCTGCACCACATCTTCAGTAATCACACCCTGCAGGAACAAAATGAGAAATTAGAGTAAGATTGAATGGAGTGTGAAGGAGATAAGAAAATATTTTGAAGAAACTTTAAGAATTTTCAAATTCCCAGCCCTCAGAAAAATAGAGCCTTTAATGAGGCCTAGCAAGGAGATCGAGCAAAATCTTGTGATGATGTATTTAATTTTCAGAATTATACTACTCTAACTCCATGTGCTTCAAAATATAGAAGAGGGGCAAATAGGAAAAATGGAAAAGGAAAGAAAACACTAGATTATAGAAGTGGCTGGTAATTCAGGGATATGCTTAACAATTCCTATCAAAATTTAACAAATAAATAAATCTCAACTTCGAAAATATTAAATGTCCTATAGTCAAACATACCAAGTCTTCTGCTATGATATTGATATCTCCAACAGCTCTGAAGATGGCGTCAAAAAGAGACTTTCCGGGTCCGGCCTACTGTCAATGAAAACATCACTTAGGGAATGTTTATACCTCGACAGTAAAGGATGCTGGGAAAATGATGACAAAGATGGATCTCACCTTCCATCGCCCTACGGTAGCAACTTTAGCTTCTGAACATGAAGTAAGGAAGTGTTATTAATTGCTACAACAAAAGGGTCATGCATTTTTTTCTTAGTTGAAGTCTTCTCACCAGAAGGAACAGCCCAAAAGCCAGCAAATCCTCTGAAGTGATCAATGCGGAATTCATCAAATAAATTCTGAGCCCGTCCCAAACGCTGTATCCACCATGAGAATCCTTCTCTTTCCATGGCTTTCCAATCATATAAAGGGCTTTTCTCAAGGTAAAGGTTCGATTGATAAGCCGTAATGAATAGAGAAAAGGCAATTTGCATAATATGAATAACATTTAGTTATGAAGTTCTAACTATATGTACAGATTTACTGTTTGTTTCTCGCACATATTAATAAGCTGGGTTATAAAACAGTCAAAAACTAGGAAATAACATAAGATTTCAGCACCCCTAATAATTCAGATGACAACCTTCTGCCCCGGGACACCTTTATTTTATTTTTTTTGAATATAAATACATTAAATTAAGCACACACACCCACTCACACACCCAGATGTCCCCTGGAAGCTCGAACACATTGCCTCTCGGTCACAGGGTGCTTTGACCACTACACCTCGAGCGAAGGGACAAGCAACATTTCATGAAGATAAATCAAATCAAATCCAGTGATATGCTCATACTTAAGTTCATGTTTTTCTTTACATGCTCTGATCAGCGACTTTTGGTCATTAAAGCTTCGGTGCACAAACAACATTTCATGAAGATAAATCAAAGCAATTCTCAATAATCCAAAGTGTCAAACATATATAGATCATGCATTGCAAAAAAAAAAAGAAAAAAAATCAGAAACTTATCTATGTTGTATCTGAAATCTCAGGTTATTTGGTCAAGTAGCAACGGGGCTCTAAGATTAATCACTCACATTTATAGGAAAGATATAAAAATGATGGGTGCCGTTTAATCCCTAGAAGAGTATTTACCTGTTCCAAAGCTGGCCAGTTTCACTAAAAGCATCCGGGGGAACGCCACTAACCAGAAGAGGAAAGCCACTTCGATTCTGGTGGAACCATGAACAGTGAGTTGATTAATACAAAAGCATAAGACAGGAATTGGCAGTGCCACCGATAAAGGGAGATCTCACCAGCAAAAAATGTTTCTTATTAGCCCATACATCTGCACTATGATAACCTACATAAATAGGCATATCTCCCATTATGCTTATTCCTTTTGCCTGAGCATAATCATGGACTTTCTGCCACTGTCTTTGGAACAAAAATTGCTGAGCGATGAATATATCTATCTGCAGAATAGTAGCAGCAAAGTAAGGAAGCAAGAATCAAAAGAGACAAAAGGATCAACAGATCTTACAAATTCCTTCTTGCTTTGATAAATTTCTTCAAGAGCAGACAGATGGCGATGTTTTAAAGGTTCAGGCCATTCATACCAACTGAACGTATTCATAGCATCATCGATGGCAGCAAAGTATGCTGCATCCTCAAGCCAACCTGCATAATTATATAGCTTTAGAGTTTGAGACTCTCCCAGCAACAGTACACAAAATCCAGTAATAAGGGAGATAAAGTTTTTACTTCAAAAAAAAAAAAAAACAACATGATGACAGGGTGAAATGAGGTTCACTTCCAGATTTAGTAAGATAAAAAAATGTATATATATATATGAACTGAAGATGGGCATGGAAAAGATGAATAAAAATGTCCATACGGAAAATATGCATTTCCTTTCTGAACTTAAAAGAGAAGATCCCATAATTGAAGACAACTATTGCTAACCACAACAGAACGTTAGTATAGGTTTTATTGATGTAATTCCCTTCCTAGAAGACATCATTGGAAATTCACACATGTTTCTACGTAGTGATAAGCAGGTGATACACTATCAGGAGAACACTAGGAAAAGTGATAATGCACACTATATCAAGGATTGACTTGTACATTAGTATTTAGGCTAGAGTAAAATCTAAACAAGATTAACTCTTGACACTGATCAAATACGGAACATTTCAACCCAAATTGCATATACCTGAGTAATTAACTTATCATAACTTAAGAACAGTAAAGGAAAATATGGGACATAATCTTGTTAAGACTATATTAAAAAAATGGGTGTCTACTAGCAAAACACAGAATAAGGATCATAAACTTAAGATTTTGGTAATTCATCAACTTCCAATTTTCCCCTAATATAGTATTTATCGATGTCTTCTTTGACATGACCTTCTCATGAGACCAGTGAATGGTGCAAAAAAGTAACTAAAAAATCTCACCTGCAATATTTGGATCCTTGCGAAATACTTCAAGCTGATCCTTTAGTTTTCCCTCACTTGCAATAAGCCTCTTTGCAGCCTATAGCATCATGAAAACAGGGAGTCAATTCATAGGAATGGCCACAGGGGTAATTATTGAACGCCAACCAAGATGCTGATTTCATTTTGAGTCGACAACAAAAATGATACTTTTAAGTAAGGATGAAAAAAATTATTTCATCATCTTCAAGTAGACTAATCACTCTAGCAAATTTAGCTGTGGAATCCAAAAACTCAAAAACCATTACCGGCAATGACAGGAAGGATTGTAACAAGAATGTATGAATTTTCTTGAATTTCTCAACAGTATATCAATCATATGAACTTGCTTCCTGATGGAAAATTTCAAAATCTTTGATTTCATTTCACATGTTTGTTTACTACAAAAGTATTTCAGAACGTCATGAAAGAGTAGGCCAACTTTTCAAGAAAACCTTCATGCACTAAAACAACTTGGAACTCATAAAGATAACAATTTGCATAAATAATTCTTCGAATCCATGTATACAAATTATTGGAAGACAGAATGAATGTCTATACAATACCTCAGCCACCAAAGGATCCTTGAGATCAGCCACAGCTGAGTAATTCACGCGATCCATATCTCTGCAAGAATTAAGATATACATCACAAAAAGAAGTTAAGATTTTCCAGCGTACAAACGCAGTAAAAGAAAAAACTTATTTCTCACACTGGTTTGGGCAATTCTTCATTTGACAGTAAACCATCTTTGACTAGTTCCTCAAGAGAAATTAAAAGTGTATTGCCACAATTAGCATCCTGAAACCAATAGAAGCATAACTGAATAATTACGCCAAATCTAAAACAGCTAAAATCATGAATGTTAGCAACTCGGCACAAAAGCTGCTCTCACTTCTGAAAAGAGTGATCTTTTTCTTTATGCTAAACATATACTTCCTTAATTTGGGAATAATTTAAGAAACAACCGAATTCAAACAAATTAAATGCGAACCACGAATGAAAGAAAACCATGATACCTGTCCTGAGTATGGAGATCCCTCTTCATTAGCCCTCCTCCCGGGAGGAACAAGAGGAAGAACCTGCACATAAAAATTTTGTCTAATAAAAAAAACCCAGACATTCATAAAGTTATTTTATCGCTAATATTTTTTTTAAAATTCCAACCCATCCTACTCCCATCTTGAGCTCCATTTAAGATATATGTGCCTGAGATTCTGTTCAATAGCCCACGAAAGTTCAAAGTTATTTTTCAGAAGGGTTTACAGACAAGTCAGCTGTATCTATTATTATTAATAAAATCAGCCCTTTTCCCTACTTGATTCTCTACTTTGACCATAAAGTTGTACGAGGAAGTAAATCCTACACAAAAGGAACCCAGTTTGAGGGGAAGAATTTAATAGATCAGCGGTAATCAGTTTCATAATAGAGAAGTCTCTAAATCATAATGCTCAAGTTTCTCATCCAAAGTTCCCATCCGAACCTGCCAAACGGAGCAGCCGGCGTCGTGAAGCCAGTCGAGGAACTGGAAGGCTTGAGGGCCGAGATCCCCAATGCCAAAAGGGCCGGGAAACGACGTCGGGTGTAGCAGAATCCCTGCCCTCCGCCGACTCTCGGCATCGCGCTTCGGCATCCAGCTCTCGTAGTCCGGCGGCAAGTCCTCCCCGGGGGATAAGCTCACGCCATTTCCGAAGTGAGCCCTCGTCCGACTGGGCGCTGCGCGATTGTGAAGAAGTGGCTTCGAATGGATAGAGAGAGAAGCCGGGAGCAGAGCGAAAGCGTTCAGAACCGCCATTTCAATGCCGGATAGGGATGAGTACGTCGATGCACACGAATTTTATCCCATGTGAGTGTTCATATGTGAGAGCGCATGGTTTAGTGCGTGCTGTGTGTGAAGATCGGGCGATTTCATTGGCGATGGATATGGCGTCGGCGGAGGAGGAGTTGGAGAAGCAGGAAGCATGTGACCGCACGTGAGGGTGTTGATATTTTTTTAGTGCACCCAAAATATAGTTTAATTATCGATTCAATATTTGATGATTTGTCAATAAAGACTCAAGAGATAATACAATTTTCAATTCAGACCTCTGGATTGTAAATTTTTATGATATTTCAGGTTCTGAATTGAGAATTAATCTTTCGGATTCTGAATCGATAATTAAACTATCTTTCGGATCTTGGATAGATAAAACTCCTTTTTTTTTTTTTTTTAATTGAAACTCTTCACTAACTTCATGTCAAATTGTTCGTGAGATATTTCAATTTTAATTTGATAAAAGAGTTCAGTCGAGCTCGTTTATTAAATGAATTAAATTTGAGAATTATGATATTCGATATTCGTGAGTTCGTGAATAACCTTGTTAGCTAAATCTAAGAATAGTACTAATGATAAATTTTCAGTGATAAGAAAATTTTATTTCTTTTCAAATAAAAATAAATATTTTAAATTTAAAAAATTTATTAGATTCAATTAAAGTTCGATAAAGTTCAAAACTCGACTTAATATTAAATGAATTAAACTTAAATGCAGTATTAAACTTGACTCAATTATGTTCAATTATACCTCTAAATATTATTTCCTTATTACATCTTTATCCACTCAAAAAAAATCTTCAAAAATCATAACATGCTTATCATTAAATACAAACAAATAACACGTGGCGATATTACATGATAAAACTGAAATAATCAAAACAACAAATAAACAATAGAATCAAGAAAATGATGATCCAATAAGAATTTTTCTTCTTAAAATCATCGTCTTCTAAGTCGATGAGACCTTCGAACCACTGGTCTTATCTTCGAGGTTCACCTCTCTTCCTATCCTCGTTTGGTTTTTAGTCTGTAAATCGTAAATAATTAAAACGGATGGAGTATAATGAAAAAAATAATATTAAAAAAGAGAATTGTCGATCCAAGATCCAAAATATAGATAAATTGTCAATCAAGGACCGAAAGATGATTTGTCAATCAGGACCCCAAAGATCGAACAATTCTCAATCCAAGACCTGATATTGAGGTCCTGGATTGAGAATTTTTGTGATCTTTCAGGTCCTGAATTGACAATTAATCTTTCGGGTCCTGAATTGACAATTAAACTATCTTTCGGGTCCTGAATCGATAAAACTCCTAATAAAAATAATCGAATGTCACATTTAATTTGTTTAAGAAAAAATATAAGCTGCCAAGAAAGAAAAGAAAAAGCCATACCGAAATTTTGAGAGGTGGAGCTTCTCCATCATTTTCCTTTGCTGAAAACACAATATAATGAAATTTATTATTTCGAATATAGAAAGACTGCCATTTTAATCTCTGTATATATGCACCAATAATAATAAAGCAACAAGCAAAAAAAAAAAAAAAGAGGATATTATATATTATTACCATTTCTGCTGCCACAAGATACAATTTCAACGAGATTAACTAATCCTTTCTTCATGCTTTCGACAATCTTCACCATTTTCAGTTAATCTCTGAAGACTGAAGTATATATAGATATATATATATAGAGAGAGAGAGGGAAAGACAGAGAGCTAGAGAGAGAAGATGCTACTGAATTGGGAGAAGAAGATGGTTTTATACGTGAAGATGAGATTCATCACCACGTGTCTGAAATGTTTTTTTCTGTTAAAAAAACAAAGCAATTATTATAAATATTTTTTCTTGAAATAATATATAGCTGTCCATTTTCGACCATATTGAAAATCTTGAAATAATTTAGTATAAGAGTAAATCCAAATTATAGAGTTGTTTTTTTTGTCTGATTTTGCATAGAAAAAGGAGTAGGTATACGGGAAGACCAGTTTTCCAGATGAAATGAGTTGGTAAGTGAGTTTTTATTTAGCAAAATAAAGTTTTTTAGGAATATTTTTTGGATTGAAGATTTTTAAATAATATTATTATTCATATTATTTGTGTGAAAAAAAAAAATGAATATCGTTTTACTACATTAAATTTAACCCCCCGTTCTTGTTTATTATATTTTCCATGTTCTTGCCATAAAATTAAAAGAGAAATACTTCCCGAAGATTCGTGAGCTAAACTATACTAAATAAATATTATATTCATCAAATTTAGATTACTATTCAAAGTTGATTAATCTAATAATTATTTAACACATTTGAAACGTTAGAAACTGTTGGCTAACAAAATCAACAACTAGCTGTATCAACATGTGATTTGAGCCAACAAAGAAAGCAAAGTGGCTTTGGCACTGTTTGCAAGAAGACTAGGTGCTGGGAGTAGTATTTTGCAGAAGCAACAACTACAATATTTTTGTCTTCAGACTATTTTCATTAGTGATGGACTCGAATCCTATCTTTTTAATAATCTATAACCCAATATTATTATCTCCTTCATTCATAACTCAACTTAACCTAACTTTCTAATTAAATATATATTTCTATCTCATCTAATATTTTAAAAAACCAATGACACCAATCAATGTGTGCCATGTGGCTTTGTTAAATGAGAGAGAGCATAATTCTCGGTTGTCAAAAGTTTGCCTACACTTAGGTCAAACAACTTTCACCCTTTTTTTTAAAATTTTTATTTTAAAAAAAATTTTGACCTACCTTCTCAGACCACCCAGTGGGGTATAGCCTCATTAACATTTAATTTTTATAAGGCTATTCTTACAGTGACCAGCGTCAACTCAATTATTTAATATAATATTAAATTTTCATTTATTTACATATACAATTTCGATTATAAATAACAATGACATTCTTGTGAATATCATGAATAAAAAATTATTAAAGTGACTAAAAAAATTTTTTAAATGAAAGTCATGACATTAGAATGTCACACAATCTATCGGTTATCAACTCACATGCTGCCAAGAATGTCACACGATCTATCGGTTATCAACTGACATGCTGCCACTTGACAGCATATAATTGGATACTCTAATTTTTGGATAAATACACCAAATAATTTAAAAAATTATATCAAAATTCATAAAAAAAATTCTCGATAAAATAATGAACCCAATATTGATACATTTTCATTCACAACCAAAATTTTTATTTTCTCTAGCATTTCTTCATTTTGATATCTTGTTATGATCCAAATAATCTCAATTACTTTTTCTCTTCCCAAAATTATTCAAGACAACAAGATTATTTATTCTCCCAAAATTATTTAAACTACCAAAACTCGCAACAATTTCCAAATGTTGAATATTAAAATTTTTCATTTTCTCCTAATTTCAATAACCCTCGTTCATCTCAAGATGTTGAATCCCTCAGTACCAAAATGTCGAAAGAATAAAAAACTTCTTGTTGTGTAAAAGAAGATGCAGCCCTCATGTCTTCGTGAATCTATGCTAGTGGGGATAACATTCGAGAAAAAATCAGGAGAGAAGCTTATTATGGGGTCGTGTACATAAATTATATCACGATTGTCAAGCAGAAAACCTAAATGGTCTCAAGGAAAGGAACGCTGAATCAATAAAAAGGTCGTTGGAAATGACTTAGTGAAAACATAAGTCGGTGGGTGGGTGCTTACAAGGAGACATATGCTCGAAAAAGGAGTGGAATGAGGGAGACCGATATTGAGAAAAAAGCTCACACAATTTATGAAGAATGTAGCACTAGAAGCAAGTTTCAGGATTTTGTTGTATTCAAATAAGTTATGTGCAAACATTCGAAGTGTGATATAACATCACTTCCTTGTGAAAATAAAGAGGACGATGATGAAGATGGTGGTAGAATTCACAAGAGATAAAAAAACATTTGAAGATGGGGAGTATTCTGCGCATTTTGGTGAAGAAACTCCAACTAGCACAACTTTTATTTCTTGCCCAATGGGTAGAGAAAATGCAAATACACAAGGAGAGGTGGAAGTCCAACAATAATCTTGGAAGTTGTTGCTTCATGTGAGTTATGGATATGACATGCATTCTTCGGAACACCAAGTTATTCGTGCAATTATATCAATATACTACATCAGTCTCTTGTCTTTTGTGATGTGTTAGAAGGTCGATCACCAAAAATTAATTATGTTGTGAATGATCGTCAAAATGATAGAGCATATTATGTCACTGATGACATTTACCCTTAATTGGCTGCATTTGCCAAGTCAATTGTTGCTCCACAGACCAGAAAACACAAAGTTATTTGCTCAACACCAAGAGTATGCCAGAAATATGTCGAGAGAACCTTTGGGATTCTGCAAGCTAGTTTTCTATTTCTTCGAGGCCCATGCGTTATTTGGGACAAGGTTGTGATAAGAAAAATCATAATGACATGCATCATTTTGCACAATATGATAATAGAAGATGAACCAAAACTATCATAATCCCACATAATTTCTCATGGATACCCGTAAAGATGTTGAATCGCTCAAGTACTCTATGCAATGCATTTTCAGTTTATATGCTTATATGATTAATAGAGGCGAACTTCGCAATAGACAAGCTCATCAGACCTTTAAACATGACTTGATTGAGTACATATGAAAAAAATTTGGTGCCCATAATTAAATATGTAATTTTAAATTCGTTTGTAATTACACTTTCGTAGTTTGTTCTTGTATTTAATTTCTATTTCAATTTCTATAGTTTATATTTTATTATTGATTCAAATATTAATTTTTTACAGTGTATGTAATATTTTTATTATAATTATATAGTTGTATACAAATATATAATTAAAAATAATAAAAATATTATAAATAATATATATTGAAGTATAAATATGAAAATAAAATAGATTTTAGATTGGGTGGATGCCATTGTTGTAAGTGAAAATTAAGTTAGGCTGTGGGTTGTGTAGGTGGATGATAGATAACTTATTATTTTATTCGTAGGTTGGATTGTAGCATATCATTGGTAGAGATAGTCTTACAATTTAATACAATTTGTTTCACATCAGCCACCTAACCCAACCTTTAGCATTTTCATTACAATAATAAATTTTTTACCATTTAATAAAATATAAAAATAAAAATTATTTTAAATTTAAAAATAATAATACATAAATTTTTATGCACTGCAATTTTGCAACATTGATATATTTTAACAATTATTATTTTAAATATATATAATTTATATTATATATATATTTTTTAAAAATTCTCAACTATGATCTTACATTTAGGCGAATCAGGAGATTCCTCTCTCTATATATATATTTTACAAAGTTTATTCAAGACCACCCAATCACACCATTATATATAATTCTTAAATTTTGTTTTATTTAATAAATAAAATATTGCTTATACTTGAATTAATAAAAAATATAAAATGAACAACTAAATGTAATTTAGTAGTGTTGAGAATATTAAAAATAAAAATATATATATATCAAAATTAGTCTCGATTTGTAGAGAATGAAAAATTATAAATTTTGGTATATTATTTATTTATTTTTATTTCATCATTTAAAAGATATATCAATTTTAATATTAAATTTATAAAAAATTAATTGACAAATAGAATAGAGTCAACATCCTATTGATCCATCAATAAATAATTAAAAGAAAATGAGGTGGAATCCACAGACCATTTGAGGTTGAAATAGTTGCTAGTCGACCACAACTAATTGAATAATTTACACCATTTTCTTTTAGGGAGATTCTAAATACAACCGTCCTTTTAGTCCCTACAGCCCCTTTAAAAAAAATAAAATATAAACTTACAATTTTATCCTTATATCTTAATTAAAAATCTTGATATTCAAATATAAATATCTTAAAATAAAATGCTCTTATTAAGTAAAACCTAGGGGTGGCAATTCGTGCGTGTTGGGTCGTTATCGTGTCGACATGATGGTGACACGATCCATTAAGGTCCGACATGAACACGATCTGTTAAGGATATGATCGACACGAACACGACATGACCCATTAAGCCTCAAACACGAACACGACACGAACACGATATTGACCTGTTAAGTACCCGATCTGACAACATGATATTGACACGAACACGACACGTACACGATATTGACCTGTGAAAATTATTAAATTAGGTTGATAAATGAAAAAATAGTAGTAATATTAATAATAAAATAATTAAATATATTATTTATTAATTTCTTAGTGGGTAACACGAACACGAAACACGAAATGTTATCGGATAACACGAACACGACACAAAACACGATACGTTATCGGATAACACGAACACGACACGAACACAACACGAACACGACGCAAAAATTTTGTGTCTTTATTGGGTTGACACGAACCCATTAAGGCTCAACACTAACCCATTATTATCGTGCTGGTTCGTGTCGGGTTATCGTGTCGTGTCGAAAATTGCCAACCCTAGTAAAACCCCTTAAAATTTATTCTAAATTTTCTTCCATTATTCAGACGTAAAATCTCTTCTCCCTTTTACTTCTAAACCTAAAACCTAATTTCTTCTCCCCTTTTCTTCCACGATTCAAACGTAAAACCTAAAACCTAAAATTAAAACAAAATTTTACTTCTACCATTAGTAGGATAAAAGTCATTAGATTCACCCTTTCCCCTTGTTTTGTCTCTTTCTTTTTAATTTTTTTTATAATTAGGATGGAGGATAGGGTTTGAGTTGCTATAGAAGATAATGGGGAGTGAGTAGAGCCGCCTGACTGCTGGTGATGGTTATTGCTTGGTCAATGGCAAAACTAAATAAGATAAAAAAAACTTACGTGTGTTTGTACTTTGTATGTTAGATATGTTTTGATTTTACGAAAAAGATGAAATTTTAAATTTTAAGAGGGTTTTATTTGTGGGAGTTGTATTTTAGGGGATATATATTTGAATATCAAATATTTTAATTTAAATTATATCTATAAGGATAAAATTGAAATATCATATTTTAATTTTTTTAAGTGGCTGTAGGGAGTAAAAAAATTGTTGTGTTTATAGAATTACCCTTTCTTTTATTTTTAATACTAATATCTGATACAACGGTTTAGTTGGGAGTTGAAAGGTTGATAATATTTATAATCTTAGTGCTTGGTAGCGAATATGACTCGGTTATAGTTAATATCACGTCAATATGTGAGCGTTGGATGATTGGAGATGTCCAAGCTCTTCTTTTGAGCTTCGAGTCAAGATTAATGGAGTCAACAAGAGATCATATCATTAACAATGAAGGCTCCCGCCATTTGCAGATGTGATTACTCACAACAACAAAATCTGAAAACATTACAAATTAAGGTAATCATGGAGGAGATCGTTATGACAACAAAATTGAATACACAACTCCAATCACCTCAATGCCGGTAGAGGTCAAAGATAAGGTTATAGAGGTAGACGAAGATCTCAACAAAATAGGACATATTTAAAAGATATGAATTACGATTTTATACTAGTTGGATATATAATATATTAATTAGATTAATATATAGTTGATATTATATTAATAATTGGATTATTAATAAATATAATTGATATGGAAACAACCGTAAGTTTTTCGAAAGAGAAGAAAATAATTTGTTTCCTACGCAGTTTATATTAAATACACAAAACCTAGGGTTTTGAGTTCTAAGCCTCTATTCTCTATGGGAACTCCTACGTACACTGTGAATTGGATTCTGCACCTGATTGATTCAATACATAGATACCTTTAGCGGTGGATTCGCGTTGCAGGACAAGTCAGAATTGCTTGTGCTCTACGGAAGAAACTGTAAGTTTTTCCTTTTAATTCACACGTTGAATCTCTACGCATGATATTAAATGTAAATCTAGATCTATCCGTACGTGAATAAACTATTCCGCTGCGTTCATTAGATGAAATCAACGAAACCCAACAATATTCCAAGTATGCAGAAAAACCAACCACAAGTGTTGGCACCGATTTGATCAGGACTTTATACTTCAGAATTTCAGCAACTTGGAGCACCGATCAAACACCATGCAGCAACCAAGTCTGAATATGGTGTACATACCAACACAACATACTCCATACTTTGCCACCTCTGAATACGGCCATGAGCGCTGCTGGTATGCTGACTCGGGTGCGACACATCATGTCGCTAATGACCTTGCGAACTTCAATGTTGCAGCTGAATACAATGACATAAGCAGACTGCAAATGGGAAATGGTTACGGAGTTGACATAGGGCATGGTGGTAATGCTTCGTTCTTCTCTCATCACCGGGTTTCAATAATCCATTGCATATAAAAAATCTCCTATTTTTAGCAATAATTTATTTGAAAAAATAAATAAATAATGTCTCTCATCGGTAAAGTACGAGACAACCCTAATAGAAATAAATAATTTATGACATTAAAATTTATATAAGAAGCCAATCAAGAAATGACAACTTTAGAGGTAAAATTAACACTTCTTTTCTTGCAAAATTTATAATAGATTTGGTCATGTAGAGAAAGATTGTTGGTTTAAAGATAAACCAAAGTGCAACAAATGTAGTCGATTTGGTCATCTAGCTAAAGATTGCAAATCTAGAGACACTAATCATGCAAATTCAATGTAGACCCGTTAAGAAGCCCAAGAGACACATGGAACATCCTATGCTTGTCTCAGTGCTACAACATAGAAAAAGAAGAAGTGGTTGCTGGACAACGACTGCATCAATCATATGACACCAAATACAGAAATATCTCTAATCTCAATGAAAAAGTCTCAACACCAGTCCAACTTGAAAATGGAGAGCTGATCAAATCACAAGGAAATTGTATATTTCTGATCAATACAAAGGATGAACCAAGCTATATCTCAAATGTTCTCTTTGTGCCAAGCTTGAAACACAATTTGTTGAGCCTTGGTCAAATTTTGGAGAATGGATACAAATTTGTTTTCGACAACAAAGAGTTAACAATATATGACAAGCACAACAAGAAAAATGTGTTTACCAAGATCAAAATGGTGAATCGAAACTTTGCTCTAAGCATCAACTATGTTGAAACTGCGAGCTAT
The DNA here is from genome assembly GCA_026898455.1 of Plectranthus barbatus. Taxonomy (NCBI): domain Eukaryota; kingdom Viridiplantae; phylum Streptophyta; class Magnoliopsida; order Lamiales; family Lamiaceae; genus Plectranthus; species Plectranthus barbatus. Next base: position 8,708 of record JAPKLW010001410.1, on the reverse strand, counting down.
GCTAAAGCATCAACATCTGAAACTGCAAACACATGCTAAAACAATAGCATCCGGATGGTGCAAAGTATGCTGAAGCAACTGCACCATTGCTGGACTCACCAAATTCATCAAAGTCCAAGTTCAAGTCCGAAAAGGTATAAACCCTTGAACAATGTTTATGCTATTTGCAATTCTTGTTTTATTGCTGAAGCATTCATAGAAAAACTATGGAAAAAAGCGATCCACGATATCAACGAAAATCAAACATGTAAATTTGTGAAGGATGATCCAAGTGGATCAGTTCAAAGAAACAAAGCGAGACAACGTCAGCTGTTGGGTCGATTTCTCAACAAAGTGAAACCGAGTGAAGAAAAGATGGACTCAACAGTAGCTAATAATGCTACAACACAAGACAAAACAAATAAAGTACATAATGCTGATGACATAAAGCAAAAAGTCTTGGAAAAGGTGATAATATGAAACAAATGTCCCACACAACTTTGTTTTTTTTCAATAAGTTTACTTTAATCTTAAATACACACACACACTCACACACCCAGATGTTCCTGGAAGCTCGAACCTGTGACATCTCAGCCGCAAACAATGTGTTTTAATCATTACACAACGAGCGAAGGGACACTGTTACAGCTTGCAACTTTGTGCTGTTACGTTACATTTGCCTAGTTAATTCCCATTATCCCATGATCTCATTTTTATTATGAGTCATTTAGTATTATAGTTAGTGATCATTTACTTGAGTTGTAATTCTCTATATATTTGTAACTCACAGTATGAAATAATTGAGAGAGAGTGATTGAGAATCATTCAAAAAATACAAAATATTTTATCTCCAGAAACAATAAAACCAACAACATTATTGGTTGCAATGCGACAAGTGAGTTAGGTTTCTTGATGAAAGTCTAAATCACAAACCCAAAAAACATAAATAAATAGTAACAAAGGAAAATATAATGTCTAAGAATTTGATCTGATAAGAATTTTTCTTCTTAAAGAGGCGCTCCAGTTGATGAGACGACTGAACCACCGGTCTTATTTTCGATGTTTACCTCTCTGGCTATGGCGGTCTGATTTTTAGCCTGTGAATCATAAAATAATAAAAAATAAATATTACTATAAAACCAAATAATAATAATAAAAAGATTCAAATGGTACATTTTGTTTTAAGAAAAATAAAATAATACCGAAATTCTGAGCGGTGGTGGAGCTTCCCCATCATTTTCCTTTGCTGAAAACACC
>JAPKLW010001409.1:174968-193098 GCA_026898455.1 Plectranthus barbatus | reverse complement strand
TTTATAGTTGAGAAATCCGCAGCCCAGCAGTTATATCCCGAATGGAATCTGCCTTTGAAAACATCCATCCCGAGCGGGATGGAAGAAATGTCTGGCCCAAGAATCCCGACACGTCCCGAATGGGACGAGCCTGTCCCGAACGGAATTGGCTACGGCTTTCTCAAAAATCTCCCCTCGAATTCACGCCAAAATTCCGTATCCCAAACGTGATTGTGCCTCCCGAACCACGGTCCCGAACGGGACCGACCTCGCACTTTCGTTAATTTCTTCTTTTTTTCGTCCCGAACGGGACATATGCGTCCCGAACGGGATTTGCTTCGTCCAAAACCTCAATTCAGCTCCAAAACTCGAGTTTTAAACACTTTTCGTGTCCTTCACACTTATAGCAACTCTAGAACACCAAGTGAAGGAAAATTCATGAAAAGAATAGATATGTGTGGTATTTGTGCACCTAATCCTCATCAAATCATTCAATTCATATTCCAAAAATAGTACAAATTACACACATATCAAGGGGCTTAAGAGCCAACGGCCTGGAGACGTTCGTGAGCCTACACCCTCATAAATTCCAGAAGGATGTCTTGGAATCATTTGCTTACTCCAGCCGCATCTTAGGAGAGAATGAGATCTTTGGTGTCGTTGACGGTCAACTGGTTTGCTGGTCTCCTGATTCCTTTGCTAAGGACCTTGGGCTCCCTCGAGGTCGCACACAGTTTCAGGACTATTTTCAAGGTGTGACAGCGCCTGAGTGGTCCGCTTGGAACAGATGGAGAGAGGATGATGCTGATGCTGACTTCCACCCAACTATCTCAGCGTACTGGTTGAAACGTCGATATAAGGTGATTTACGACATCATCAATCACATGATCGTTGGCAACCCTTTGCTGGATCTCAATTTTTCTCCTGCTGTCTAGACGGGAATGATGGCGTTTGAAGATGAAGCTGAGGTGGACTGGGCGACATTTGTCTTTGACCCGGTCCGGGACTCTTTGAAACTTTGCCCAGACGTTCCAATTCCTTATGGGATGCAGCTGAGCTGGCTCCTGGAGCAGAAGTTCCCGTCCCTTACGCAAGGTCCAACCAATCTCAAGGATTCAGACTTCATCCCCCAAGACCTCGTCCCTTTCATTAACTAGAATAGACTCTTCCTGTCTTTTGTACATTGTAGACTTTTTGTAATGTAACTCTGACTTATGAAATGAAAAAGCTTTATTCTTTTCAGTCTTTGAGAATCAGAATGTGACAATGTAGTTTCCTTAACCTTAGACTGTATGCTCTTGAATGAATCATACATTTGAATTTCCAGAATCTGAATTTCCTTAGTTGGTGATGAGATATGTAGCCTCGAAATCGTAATCGTACGGTGGAAGACTGAATTCATGCTTAGTCTACTCCTTTAACGCCCTGTAGCCTATCTTTTCGTCTATTCTAGAGTAATGGGATGCAGAGCATTTAATTGAATCACCGATCCATGTGCAGAAATCTCTGATAAATATTCTCAACATGAAGTAAGATTCATCCCTTCGTATTCATTCAAGTTTCTTTGCTTTCCTCCAAAAATGGATCCTCCGCCTGAGATGGTGCAAGATATCTCGAACATCTCTATATACCGCAATAAGATCCTAGACTTCGGTGGATTCTGGCGACAGAACTGGGGTACACCTGCAATTTTTAAAGAGGTGTTTGACAAGTTGGAGGCCAACCATCTTCAGTCTTTTGTAGTTAAGGAACCTTGTGCCTTTCATAAAGATTTATTGAAGGTGCTCGCCTACAATTCCACGGTAACGGAGAATGAGATTTACTTCAATCTCAACGATGTGGGGTTCTTTTTTACTGTTGATTCTCTAGCTGCTGAGTTTGGGCTTAAGCAGGGCGGCATCCCTGTTCAAGACTATCTTCAGAACGTCGTGGGTTCTGAGTGGTCAGCATGGCAACGATGGAGAGTGGCGGATGTCAAGTTCCACCCATCTGTATCCAGCAATTTTCTCAAGTCGCGTTATAAGACAAATTTTGATATACTCAATCAAATGATAGTCTGTCACCCTACTCAGACTACTCATTTTCACCATTGGTATCGAAGGCTATGATGGCATTTGAAGATGAGGCTGACGTAGATTGGGCTGCTTTCATCTTCAATCACCTGATAACAACATTTCAGAACCTTCCTGAGGTTGCCATACAGTATGCAACTAGGGTGGCTCATCGAGATACAGTTCCCTTTCCTTGAGCAAGATGGGATAAGGCTGAATGACACTGATTTCTATCCTTCGAAGTGTGCTTCCTCATACTTCCCATAGATGTGAACTCCATGCATCATGCAGTGACTATGTATGGATGACTTGTTCCCTGATAAACTTTTTCAATGAATGACGAACCTCTTATTTTCTTCCTGTGTGTCCTTAACAAACTGCAATCACTTAACAGGCTGTAATTGACTTAATCACCATATAAATCAAGTATAATTAAATAGTTGTTTCATTGATCACTCATTGTCTCCTTCTCTCGAGACTTCACTAAACTCTAGAAGACATAGTTTGATGCAGCTCCTTGAAACGAGCTTAGGTAGCGGTTTGGTAAATATGTCCGCTAACTAATCGTCAATTCTAATATATTCCTCCGAGACATCCTCCTTTTCGACATGGTCTCAGATGAAATGATTGCGAATATCGATGTGCTTCATCCTGGAATGTAGAATTGGATTCTTCGAAATAGAAACTGCGCTATTACTATCACAGTAGATAGGAACACATCCTGTATCTATTCCATAGTCCTTAAGTTGCTGCTTTATCCAAAGCCCTTGAGTACAACAGCTGGCTACTGCTACATATTCTGCCTCTGTGGTTGATGTAGCCACCGAATGTTGTTTCTTGCTGAACCAACTAATCAGTTTATGTCCTAGAAATTGACAGGTTCCACTTGTGCTCTTTCTGTCAATTCTGCAGCCTCCAAAATCTGAATCAGAGAATCCATTCAATATGATTCCATCAGTTTTGGGATACCAGATACCTAGAGACTCTGTACACTTTAGGTATCTTACAACTCTTTTTGCCGCATCCACGTGGGACTTCTTGGGATTTGCCTGGAATCTCGCACATACTCCCACGGCATAAGATATGTCTGATCGGCTGGCAGTTAAATATAGTAAGGATCCAATTATCCCTCTATAGGCTGTCGGGTTGACATGTTCTCCTTCTTCATCGAGAGTGATCTGAGAGCTGGTGCTCATAGGGATCCTTAGTGATTTTGTCTTCTCTGGACAAAACTTGTTGATCAGGTCTTGAGTATACTTCTTCTGACTTATAAATGTCCCTTCGTCAGACTGATCAACTTGCAAACCAAGAAAGTATGTCATCTTGCCCATCATGCTCATCTGAAATTTGTTCTGCATTAGTTTGGCAAACTTCTCACATAGCTTGATATTTTTGCTTCTGAAGATGATGTCGTCTACATAGATCTGAACTAGTAGGATGTCCTCCCCATCCTTTATCTTGAATAGAGTTCGATCTATAACACCTTTCTCAAAGCCATTTTGGAGCAGAAACTGCGAGAGAGTTTCATACCATGCTCTAGGTGCTTGCTTTAAACCATAAAATGCTTTCCTTAGCTTATAGATTTGATTTCCTTGCTCAAAACCTGGGGGTTGTTCGACGTAGAATTCTTCCTTTAATTCGCCGTTGAGAAAGACACTCTTCACATCCATCTGAAGAACTGTGAAGTTGTGATAGGCTGCATACGCTAGGAATAGTCGGATTGCTTTCGGTCTGGCTACTGGTGCAAACGTTTTATCGAAGTCTATCCCTTCACATTGAGCGTAACCCTTTGCAACCAATCTTGCCTTATTTCGAACAATAGTACCGGTCTCATCCCTCTTATTCTTAAAGACCTACTTGGTACCAATCACAAACTGATGTGTAGGTCTGTCCACAAGATACCACACATTGTTGCGAGCGAACTCATTCACTTCCTCTTGCATCGCATTTATCCAGTCTGTGGATTGAAGAGCTTCTGTGATCTTTATTGGTTCGATCTGATATAAGAAGCATGCCATCAATGTTGTCCCTTGTCTGGTTCGAAATGAGTTTCCTACATCATCAAGGATGGCTTCCTTGGGATGATCTCTTAACTAGCTAGGCTTCTTTGCTGGTACGACTTCATTGCAGACAGCTGGTTCTTCAGAAATTATAGGATGTTCCTCCTGAGATGGTTCAGCATCAGATTCTGGATCTGCTTCCTCCCTTGCTCCTCCATCTCCTTGTTCTGAAACTGCGTTCTGGTCTGCTTCTGAATTCTGAACCACAGCTGACTTGTTGACAGTTGTTGATTCCTTGGTGTCCTCAAGGATGACTCCCTTGGGATCAGCATGTTCCGCTTCCAAAGGCGCATTTTGTGCTTCTAGAGGCTTCTTTTCACCTGAATCATCTATGTATGTGTTCCTTAGGGCCTCAGCAATGACACTTACATCATCGGCCCTCTCGACTATTTGGAGTTCAGCTGAGGAACCTGGAGTCTCAGAGATATCACCCATTGATCTAGTCGGAAGAACTGACTGATTATGATGATCACTTTTAGATTCCTCATTGACATCATTGATCTCATGATTTCCCAGACTCAGTTCTTGAAGTGTCCTGCGCACTAGAGTAGCTTCATAAAAAACAACATGACATGTTATCTCCACAAGTTGGGTTGTCTTGTTGAATACTCTATATCCATTATATGAAGGGTGTCCATATCCAAGGAACACTCCTTCATCAGCCTTAGGGCTGAAGGTACTAAACTTAAACTTCCCCTTATTGTGAATATAACATGGAGAACCAAAAGCACGAAGATGAGCTATAGAAGGCTTGCGACCAATGTAGATTTTGTAGGGAGTCTTGTGAAGCCGCGTGTTGAATGCACTTCTATTTTGTGTGTAGCAGGTTGTCATCAAGGCTTCTCCCCAGAATCCCTTTCCAATGTCAGGTTCGGCCATCATGGTTCTCACTGCTTCTTTGAGAGTCCTGTTTCTTCGCTCTGTGAGTCCATTCTGCTGAGGAGTTCTTGGTGCAGACTTCTCATGACCAATTCCTATCTCAGCGCAGAAGTCCATTAGAGGTCCATTGCAGAATTCAGTTCCATTGTCTGATCTTATCCTCTTCACTTTTAATCATTTTTCATTCTGAAGACAGTTGATCAGTTCTGTTAGATGAATTTTGTCCTCATCCTTGGATTTGAGCAGCACCACCCATGTATATCTTGAGTAGTCATCAACAACCACTAATGTATATTTTTGTTTTCCAATTGTGGGTGGGGTGACTGGTCCAAACAGATCCATATGAAGCAGCTCTAGAATCCTCTTTGTGCTCGCTGTAACTGACCTGATCTTGAAGGAGGCTTTCGTCTGTTTCCCGAACTAACAGGTTTTACATACTCCTTCTTTCTGGAACTTTTTCTCTGGCAGTCCTTCAACTAGTTTATGCTTCGCTAGATGTCGGATCGAGTTGAAGTTCAGATGGCTAAGTCTCTTGTGCCATAACCAGTTTAAGGCTTCTGAGGAATTGATTGCTATGAGGCATGTCCCTCTTACTCCACTGGACCAATCTACATTATAAAGGCCTCCTCTTCTGATTCCTCTGATTATGATCCTGCATGACTCTTTGTCTATTATTTGACATTCTGACTTTTCAAATCTGATAATGTTGCCACTTTCACTCAGTTGACTTATACTGAGGAGATTGTGTTTCAATTAGTGACCAAGGATACGTTTTGAATGATTATTTCATTGTGCTCCACGTATCCTATTCCAATCACTTGACCCGTGGTGTTGTTTCCAAAGTTGATTGTTACCCCTTCGTACATTTCCAGGTCTTTAATCAATCCTTTTTATCCCATCATGTGAGCCAAACACTCGCTGTCTAATATCTAGGTTCTTAACTTCTTCAGCGGGTTTCCACTCTGCAACACATAAGAAATTATTTAGGTCCCCGTATCCTTTTGGGTCCTACAGGCTTAGTCATGTGAATCCAACCTTTTGGTATCCACACTTATTTCACTTTCACAATCTGTGAAACTAAATCAGCTTTCTGGTTATTATTAGCTTTTTTTCTAAAAAGGTGTGTAGTGTGGATGCATGCTATTTAGAGTTGTGTTCTGTGAACTCTTTATGAAGTGATTCTTGTGAAAAGAGTTTCGAGAAACATTTCTCAATTGTGTAGCCATCACAGTCTTTTGAGTATATAATTGATTAGACTCTGGCTTCGAATAGGTGTTCCCCCTATTCGAATGATAAGTATGATGAGCAGCAGCTCTATCATATCTTCTCGGATTAAATTACGACTGTCGAACAGACTTCCTTGCAACATGTGAATGTCGCTTAGTCGTTCTTGTTGGTAGAACTGGAATCCTTGCATAGGGAATATTTTGCTTATCCAGTTTTGAGGGAAGGTCAGTTTTCCTTACGAGAATTTGTTTATCCAGTTTTTTAACTGTGTTCACATTCTATCGAGATGCCAATTTAGTTTTTAACTAGGATTTGGTCTTGACATTCTGATTAACTGGTTTGTAGAAAATTGCCTTTCCCTTTTCCAACAGAGTACTTGAATTGAGTTTCGCTTTGACAAAGCCTAAATGGGTATTCTCAGTGCCTAAGGTGGGATTATGATTGTTCAAGACTTTCTCTTCATTATGATATTTCATATATCCAAGTCCGAATTTATCGGATGGAGGTCTTTGAACACTCAGAATCTCACTTAATGTTTTCGAGCTTCTTTTAAAAGAACAGTTACATTCAGCATGCTCAAGTTTCTTTAAAGAATCACATTCTTTTTTCACATTTTCAAAATCTTTAAACAATTTGACGTGCTCTTCTCTTATATAATTTAATTCTAAACTAAACAACTTATTTCTTTCTATTTCATCTGTCAAAACTGAAATTTCTGATTTTAGTGAAGCATTTTCACTAATTAGTGTGTCCTTAATTACATGAAATTTTATCAAATTCTTTAATAATTTTCTCAAGTGTGATATCTTCTGAACTAGAGTGACATGTTTTAGAATTTGTATCAAAACATAAGGAAACACTAGGTGTGGGCAGATTAGTTGTTACCAGGATTTCGCGATTTGAAGCGCTTTCTTCTTCATCAGTAACATCCCCATCTATGGCTACCATGAAAGCAAGAAATGCTTCCTCATCCTTCTCATTTTCAGACGTATAGTATCCATCGTCATGGTCTGGTACGTCTATCAGTTCTGTTCTGGTGAGCATTGCTTGGGCAACAGCTCTGGATGCTCTCTTCTCGAACAACTTCTTCAATCTGTCTCTCTCCTCCTGAGAGACTTGAGGGCATTCATACTTTAAGTGATCAGGGGAGTTGCACTCGTAGCACGTACGTGGCTCTCTCTTGATGAACCTTTGTTCACTTGACTGAGCTTCCTTCTCCTTGCCTTTTGCCTTCTCAAGAAGTGCAGTCAGGTTCCTCAACTGCTCCTCCAGTTTGGCAACTGACAGTTCAGTTTCTGTCTTTTGAACTGTGTTGGAGGTATCCTTCGCTGATGATTGTTAGGCAGTTTTCTCAAAGTAAACTGGCCTTTTTGAGCGTCTTTAAAATTACAATATCTAGGTTTTATATTCCTTATGTATTTAGAAATATCTCCCTATATATACCCCTGCTCCCCACCAATTGTATTTGTCACATACTTTGTGATTTCTTCACCATAATAAAATCATCACCGAGGAGGCTTGAAGAGTGGACGTAGAGCTTATTCTCGAACCACTATAATTATTTGTGTTCTTTATTTTCTGTTAGTCATTTGTGTTGCAATCGCTTCAATTCACAACATGTTGGTTATTTGATTTTGTGAGTTTGATGTTTTAGTTGTTCTTGTTGAAGGATTTTTGATTGTTGGTTGTTCTACGGACTTACATTGTTGTGTGACGAAAGATCGGAGAAGTGGGGAGGCGAAGAGCCCGGAATGGTGCAGCAAACTGAGAGGAATCTCGTCTAGGAGCGACATGAATCGCCCGAGCTTGGGAATGATAACAGAAATTAAGAAATTTGGCAGTTCAGGGGTGCCGCTCGGTCGAGCGAGGCATGGCTCGGCCGAGCCTGACCACGGCCCTTATTTAGCTTGGACAGAGGCATCGCTCGATCGAGCTATCCTTTGCTCGGTCGAGCGGCGCGTGATTTTTAAAAGGGTTTTCATGCCCATTTTGCCCTAACTTCATTTCGGTCGAGATTTCACTTCCTGAATTTTCTCTTACATATTGTTGCTCTGATTTGTGTGAATCTCACCTCTCAATTTCATCTATGGCTAGCAAGCACGCACATGGAGCTTCTTCCTCCTAAATTTGCCGCCCGGAAGGTTTTGATGATGAAGAATTTGCAAGGTACATGAATTTGGCAGGAAGGCAAGTTGTTGGAACTACCTACCTATGCCAGGAAACTTTAAAAGCACTGGGTATGAAAAATGATGTTTGGAATTTGTTCAATGTCATTGGATGGCGGAAATTGCTCTTTGGGAATTGGCCGGCATATATGAGGTTGACAAGGGAATTCTTGGCTTCGGTACGGGTTACATGGAGTGCAAATGGTCTTCCGGTACTGGTAAAATTCAAACTCGAAGGTCAAGAATTTTTCTTGAGTAGGCAAGAAATTGATTGAATATTTGGGTGTTCGGAGGAATCTGTGTATTTTTGAAGAGCTTGATCCTTTTGAATTGTGGGAGTCAATTTCTGGAATTAAAACTTTGGATGATTTTGATGTTAAGTCCTGTAGGTCATCTTTGATTAAGAATCCCGTTATCCGGTATCTTCATCACACGATAGAGGGATGGTCTTGTGGTTTTAATGGGTCTGGCATTATTGATATCTTCAACTTTAAATTTCTGTTTGCTTTATTGCATGGAAAGGAATTTTCAATTGGTGGTTGGTTGATGGAAAGTTGGAATATCACCTTTAAGTCTGAGAATTCACTTATTTGTGGTGGTGGTATGTTAATGCCTTTATTTGAATACTTTGGTGTTGATGTGTTTGGTGTCTTTGCTCCCGGACTGCTTCTCAATACTACTGCATTGGTTGCCAAAGCATTTTTGGTTCCGTCTCAGCTTGGAGAATGTTATTATTACAAATTTAGGGATATGGGAATCGAAGTGCCTAACCGCACACTGACTGAAGTTGATGTTTTGCGGGATCGATCTAATTGGTTGATGAGTTCTGAAGCTCATTTGGATGTTATTAGATTGATTGTTGCTCGGTGTGAGGAGGAGATTCCTATTCCATGCCAACATTGTCGCTGTGATCGGCCTCCGCAGGATCATGAGGAGTGATGGCGCACCGCCTACCTTTTGACAAACTTAATCTCACCTGACTAAATTTGGGGGGAAGCGCCGGTAGTCGGTGCCTTGGTTCATTGTCCTCCTCTATCTCTTTATCTTGCCTATTAGTTTAGTTGTTGTTTGAATGATTTCTATCTTCGATTGGGTTGTATTAATGATTGATTGGATCTATTTTGGATATTTGGATTTGGAATATAGATGTTTGATTTTAATGGTTGAATGTGATGATGATTGGATGGAATTATTAGTGAGCTAGTATGATTTTATACTTTCTATTTTGCATGGTTTGTAGATATGTGAATGGATTGGTTTGTATGGTGGAGCTAGAGGATAATGTCTTATTTTTGTTGATTTATTTGTTTGTGGAAAGTTTGGTGGAAATGAGAGCTTTATTGGTTTGTTTTATGCTCAATTGTTTGGTGGTGTTTGTGTTGCTATTGAGTAGGTACAAATAAGGCATTGGAGAAGCGGTTCAATCATGGCTACCGATGGGTAACGCATTCTATCGTTTCTCTTGCCAATTAGTTTCATTGTATGTAGATTGTTTGTAGGTTGTTGCGTGCTTGTGTGTGTGTGATGAACCCAAATGAGGCTTGAGATTTAATCATGATTTACTTAGTAAAGTTTGATGTTTACCTCAACCTATGATAGGGCGGAATCTAGTTTTTGAAGCATGTCTTAAGTTTAACTTTTGAATTGCCGAGTTTTGTGTTTAGTTAATGCATAGGTCTTGACAAAAATCTGTGAGATTTGAGCCTTGATATTGTCATATCTTTGTCGTTTGTGAGAGGCAAGATTGAGAGTACGAAATCTAGAATTTGCATCTGTTCTCTATCTATTGGCGAGTGTGTGACTAGAAAGTGATATTAGGCCATCGATTCTTAGTCCTACCTTTCACACCGGGAGTATAAGGTAGTTGTTATCATTAATTTGCCTTTCATACCATTGACCCCCGTGATTGAGCTTTATTGGTGAATTTTCGTTGATATGATTAGGACCGAGTTTGGGGGGGGGGAAAGAGTGTATGAGGGTGAATACGGTGATGAAAGTTGGGTTGGGAATTGATTGGATTTTTTATGTTGAAAATGTTGAGGCATGAAAGATATGAAATAAAGGATTGGTTTGAATCATAGAAAAATGAGGCACCAACAAAATTTTTGATGCAAGTGTTTGAAAAAAAAAAAGAGAGGCACCCATGAAATGAATGAATGATGGTGCTAGAAAATAAAAAATAAAAAAAAAGAAGAAAGAAGAAAAGAGATGAAAAAAGAAAAGAGAAAAAAGAAAAGAAAAAAAATGTTGAGAGATGAATAAACCTCGGGTTTGTAGTGGTTCGAAGAGAACAAGTTTGGGGGGTTTTGGGAAATTGAAAAGTTTAGTGGCCCAAAACCACCCACCTATTAGTAAGCCACATTACAACCCTCGAAAAGACCTTTTTGATTCTAGAAACTAACTCATTGTAGTATAGTGGTGAGAATGGATGCAAGCTTATGGAAATCAAGTTCGATATCTTGTGATTGAGTGAGTCACATCGTCCCTATACACGTGAGGGAGTGCTTTCTTTCCTTGTATCCAAATTTGATGAGTGGTTCATGTCCTTAGCATTAACTTTGTCACAAAATTAGGTGATGTTCTCGTTTTACTTGGACATGCGGAGATTATTTTGATGAGCTATGAGGTAGATTAATGACTTTATTTTGTTTTAATTGAGGACAATCAAAGGTTCAAGTTTGGAGGATTATGATATGTGCGTAAAATGACCTATATTTCGATGTGTGAGCGTGCATGTTTGTGGCCATTTTACTCCCATATCATATATTTTTCTTCTTTTTGTTGTGTTTTCGTGTTTTGTGTGTTTTGGATAATGTAGGTTAGGTTTTGAGCATAAAGCAGCATTTTCGGCTTAGTTTTGGTGGAAAATCGCCCGACCCGAGAGTCAAAGGGAAGCAGGATCGATCAAGCAGAGCAGAAGAGAGGAGCAGGCTCGGCCGAGCCGAGCCTGGCTCGATCGAGCCATGTCGGACAGAGGGCAGGCTCGACCGAGCACTGCCTCGCTCGTCCGAGCTCATGGGTCAGAGGGCTCGGTCGGTCGAGTCATCCTTGGCTCGGCCGAGCCAGAGTGATTTTTTGGCAGTTTTTCCTATTTTCAAGCTATCCCGGGCGATCGGATTTTGGCCCGGACAATCCGAGGCTCTGTTAGCTCGTCTATAAAAAGGGGAATTCCGAGTTTTTAGAAGACTTTTGCCAAAATTTCATTAGATCAAGTTAGAAATTCTCCCAAATTCCATCTTCCATCCTCATTCCATCCAAATCCTAGTGGATCAAGAGGAAGATCTACAACAAATTGGTGGAGAATAGAGAAGAGCAAGGGTAGATCAAGTGCAAGGGCAACACTTGGGGAAGAAATCAATTCACCTTTCAAGTTTGTAATGGATTGTCTTTCATTTTATCTTGTATTGAACAATTTTGAAGGTATGGAGAACTAAATTCCTTGTGAGTGTTGTTTGGATTGATAATGTGTGAAATTGAGATTGAATGTTGAATGTCTACCTTCCTATGAGAGCTTGAATCACACTAGATCTTATTCCCAATCACCTAGGTGTAGGTAATAGCCAACGTAGGTGGTTTTTGACGTGAACACTGCAGCCAACACGCGGGTGGAATTGTCGCGAATAGTGTGAATTCATATGATTCTAAATCCAATCCATGTGCAGAAATAGGTCATAGGGCAATAATCTACGTTCTAGAAGGAGTGGACTAGGAATCGATAACGTGACTGTTTGAGATTACTAGGATCATCTACGGTTAACTCGTCGTTACAAGGGGTTAGCTACCTTAGAGTGGATTGCTCAATCTCATATGAATTAAATTGAGTTTACACCACAATTCGATCTAAATAGAGCACATTAGATATCCACACAACACTCACTCTTATCTCATTTGATTGAACTTGCTACTTTTTCTACCTAGTTTGGAAAGCTTGATTGGTTGTCTTAAAAAGTTTCTATTCATTATGATAGCTATTGTGTATACTTCATTTATGCTTAGCTTAGTTATTGTTTTTGCCTAGCTGATAGAAAAACTCAACGATTTAAGTTTCGCCTAACTACAAACATTCCATACGAGTAGGGAGTATTCTATAGGGCGAAGTTGAAAAGAACCATGGATTGATAAGATTTAACTTGACTAAGTGTTGTTTTTACACGACATCAATGTGCGTGAAATAAGATAAAACGAGGTTGCAGTTGTTGTAACCACGATGCAATAAAGAAGATGATGTTCATCGATCGACATGGCTTGTGTCGATCGACACACATGTGTTGGTCGACGCACGCTCGTGTCAATCAACACTAAAACGTCGAGCTCTGCCTTGTCAAACCGAACCAAGGAAATCGAGCAGGACACACATGTCGATCGATAGTGTGTAAGTCGATCGACATGGCTGTGTCAACTGACACAGAATCCATGTCGGTCGACACAGCATTTTAGAGAAAGAAAAATAATTTCCTTTGTCCAGTTTGATCCGTAATGAGTTATTTTCGATATGTTCATTTAATATATGGTTAAGTCAGCATGTTTGGGACGTCATTAGGCGATGAGTTATAAAATCAGGTATTTAAAATGTTGAGTTCAACCTACGTGAAGTTAAACACATGAGTTAACCGGCTAGAAATTATCGTGACTTATTTGGAGTTGTTATTCTAGGTTTTGATTAGAATTACTTACATAACTGCCCTAATTCGTATGTATTGCATTGTTTGACCATGAAAGAAGTTGAAAGGGAGTTTGGGACCACCACTACACACGTTAGCAACATCTGAACTTGTAAGAGATAAAGGTGGGAATTATTTCATTAAAAAGTGAAAAATGCCTTTTTGAGTTATTGCTCAAGTTTTCGAAAATGGGTACGGAAAATGATTTGTTTTTAAATTGATTGCTATGCGTGTTAGGTATTACTGTTGTAATCCCACCTTAATTTGATGTTTTGATGTGTCAAAACTATATACCAAAGTCTAGGCTTTAGAGTATTACCTCATGTAATCCTTGTATATGATAATTGAGTTGTAATAGTCTAGGAAGAAGGATATCGCCAAAACTGTGGAACAGTTTTGGAGAAGACAGCATTCTGACGAGATAACTGTCAAGCAAACAAGACAGAGACAAGCAAAGCAGATCAAAGTCATTAGAACTGCACAGACAGTTTCTCCTGATAAAGTCTGGATACACAAGAAAACTGTTGAGAGGTGCTCACAGTTTCAAGTCAAGACAATTTTACGTTCAAGAATGCATACGAGGGTAATTTCGAGCAGCCGCAGAAGATTTTCGAGGAAGTCAACAATATAAGACAGACATACTCAGTTGCGACTGGAGTACAACGTTGTTTGAACGTCTGACTCATCAAGTACAAGCTGCTCTAAAAAGCAGGTCGATGTAGAAGAGATATCAGAGATAAAAGTTATTTTTTACAAAGAAGAATGGACTATGATTGGACATTCTTGTTTATGTCTCTACCGGCTATTTTTTGGTCTCCACCTATAAATAGCAAGAAATACAGAGACATAAAAATCTTTGCCAATTTCAAGTATCAAACCTCTGAACTATCTCGCACATCTGAATCTCCGACATACAAGCCTCTCCACAGAATTTAAAGCTCAAGGCATTAATCACTTTCTAGAGAGAAGGCATTTATCGTGGTTCATTTATTGAACTCGCAACATTCATTGCACATAGAATCTTTGGAGATTCACCGTGTTACCCTGGGTACACGAGGATTAAGTCAGCTTACTTAATCTACATCTTTGGTGTTCTTATTCTTCAAATAAGAACATAGTTGCCTGCTCTTGCAAAGGGAGAGTAGGTTATTACGGGCAACTTCCGAACTGTGAAAGTTCTGGGAAGAACTCAACCATCCAACCTATCGAAGGAGGAAAAGGGAGGTTTGTCCTCAGTCCAACTTCGAGCCGGTCCACAAAGAAGACGCAGAGCCTTCGACGAACTGAAGGAGTGAAGTATAGCTGTCTGGGCGAGTGATCCTTTGTGCTGTAGACGGAGGTTTCTATAGCAACTGGCTATAGATCGTGAGGGGTGTATTCTCATTTCTTAGTGAATTACCGGATCAGATATCCAAAGAGTGGACGTAGGACTTAAGGCTCCAAACCACTATAAATATCCTGTGTCATTTACAATTTTACTTACTTACGCACTTTACAGTTTTCTAGCATATCCTTAAATCTTCAACACTTGTCTCGCAAGTGTGGAAGAGCAAAAACTGTTAACTGTAGATTACTGCAAAACTGTTATAATAATCTGCTGGCTAACTTGAACTGTCTCTTTAAAACTGCTATATAAAAATTGTGTTGTTAGTTATCTGAACTGATTAAGTTAGAGTGCAATTTAACTGATTCAATACTTCCACTGCATATCGAACGTACTCTGATCTGGGACCAATTAGTGGTATCAGCGCAGGTCGGTCATTCTGG
Source organism: Plectranthus barbatus (assembly GCA_026898455.1). Taxonomy (NCBI): domain Eukaryota; kingdom Viridiplantae; phylum Streptophyta; class Magnoliopsida; order Lamiales; family Lamiaceae; genus Plectranthus; species Plectranthus barbatus. The sequence goes on along the minus strand of JAPKLW010001409.1, from coordinate 178,309 downwards.
ACTGTCCTGTTTTGAGTCGCTTAAGACCGGATCCGTACTTCCTTACACTCTAACTGTTTGTTGTAGTGTGATTCTCGAGCAGATAATCTACAGATAATGATGAACTATCCAAGTCTTCTCAAATACAACCCAGAGAAGTTCGAAGTATGGAAGAAGAGATGCCTCATTTAGTTGAGAGCTCAACATTCAGAGATGGATGAGGTTCTAACGAATGGACCTCTAAAAATCCAGATGCCAAAAGCCGTCCTCACCACAGGAGATGCTCCAGGCGGCATTGAAACGATAAACAAACCTATGAGGGACTGGACACATGAGGACAGGAAACGCCACCAGGTTGATCACATCGCACAGGAAATGATCATTCAATCCCTCCCAAATTCTCTCATGGATGCAGCTATGGAGCACAACACGGCCAAGGCACTTTGGGACTGGATCAACGACCTCACAAAGGAGACAGAGGCGATGAAGTGCAACAAGAAGCAGGTTGTCGTGGAAAAATACGAATCTTTCCAGATGCTACCTGGTGAGACAATCAAGTCGATGGAAGCAAGGTTCAACACCATCGTCAGCGAGATGAAAAGTCTTGGAAGAGAAGAAAAGGTGACAGATATGAATGCCAAAATTCTGTCAAGACTGCCGAAGGAGGATTGGTTCGTTAAAACCACCAGTTTGAAGACCATGGATCTCTCCAAAATGACCACCAAAGAACTTTTCGCTGAACTTTAAGCCCATGAATGGGACATCCAGATGGTGAACAGAAATGAAGCTACTCGAACTCTAAATTCAGCAGTTGATGGCGATGCAGCTTTCTTTGTAAAGAGAGATATCTAAACCTAAATCTATCTAAAATAGATTTGTTCCCATCCAAATCTAATACCAATAAGGATAAATTTTGTCCAACAAGGAAACAAGATATACACCATATCTTTTCCATATCTATATAACTCGAACTGCACCACGAGTTCCTCGACCTACACGGCTCGACCCACTTTACTGAACTAGTCTCCTCGACCCACTCGAACTACTTCCTCGAGTTATATTGAGACTACTCCAACAATTCTCCACCTTATGCTCAATATCACCTTGGATGGGCACCTCCTCTTCAGTTCGACTTCAACAGTTTGATAAGTTCCAGACAGTACTCAAACTTAGTACTTGGAATTGGCTTCGTAATCATATCCGTAGGATTATCGAGAGTATTGACCTTGTGCAGCTCGATCTCTCCGGTTGCCACCACATCTCTAATAAAATGGAACTTCACATCGATGTGCTTAGTTCTCTCATGATAAACGTCATTCTTTGCCAGCTGCAAAGCACCTTGATTGTCACATGAAACCTTCATCTTTCCTTGATCAATCCCTAGTTCATTCATGAACCCGAGCAACCACAAACCTTCCTTAATTGCTTCGGTCAAGGCAATGTACTCCGCCTCCGTCGAAGATAAGGCAACTACCTTCTATAGACTTGCTCTCCAACGAATCGCCGTTCCACAAGATGTGAACACAAAACCCGTCAATAACTTCCTCGTATCCATACATCGTACATAGTCTGAGTCTACGAACCCTTCGACTGGGAGCCTCAAGCTCGAACCATCATCCTCGAAGACTAGACCCTTTCCAACTGTCCCTCGAACATACCTGAGGACCCACTTCAGAGCTATTCAATGCTCTTTTCTATGTTCGGCCACGAACATACTAACCATGCTGAGAGCATAAGCAAGACCCGGTCTCATACAGACCATAGCATACATCAACGAACCGACAATGCTCGCATAAGGAACACCTCTCATAAACTCCCTTCCTCCTCGTCGAGTTTCCCAGCAGCACTCAACTTGAAGTGAGCTGCTAACGGAGTGAGCACAGGCTTTACATCCTTCATTCCATGCTTCTCAAGAACTTTCATCAAGTATATGGTAGCCGTGTGAAGCACACACAAATAACACGTTAAAATTATCAATCCGGTCTCTTTTCTAATTCGCTCAAGTGGATATCATCTACTCCATTGAAGGGTATTAATAGCTAGGTTACACAAAAGTCGTTGGTTTTTATCTATCTAGGCGATGAATTGTAAACAAAACTTTAAGTGCAAACAATCAACTAGTAAACTAATTACAATTTCTCCAAGAAAACAATTCAATCAATTGTATAGGTAGATTAAGATAAAAATCCGACAATCCTAGAAGATACTGAGTGATTGTAAACTTCAATTGTTCCGAATTAAACCAAGTTATTTTGCAAACAAACTTTAATTCCTATGAGGTTGAGCAACCGACTCTAATGTCGCTAGTCACTTGCTATGGATAACTAGCGGTAGATGACAATAGGAGTTGCAAACAACTACGTTATTAACTCCTAAGCCACTCCCAACTGACCGTCGATTATCGCCCTACAATCCTAGCACCGCACATGGATTGGAACTAGAACTATAAGATTATGCACTTATCACGACGATTCCGTCCGCGCGTTGGCTGCAACGTTCACGTCAACTACCTAAAGGCTGGCTATTACCTACACCTAATAGGCAAGAACAAGCTCAAGTGCAAATCAACCCCTCATAGGAAAGTAAACAAGCATAATCGATTCAATCCATCACAATATCCGTAATACAACACTCACTAATGAAATTAGTTCTCCGTACCTTGAGTTAAGTACAATACAAATTAGAAATTGAAAGAATTCATTACAAAACTTCAAGGTCAACGATTGATCTTCTTCGGTTGTCTTCTTTGAATCCAATCTACCTCTCTTCCTTCTTCAATCTTCACCAAATGTATGGAATGTGGCTTGATTCCCCTTGATTTTGGTTTGGGAGATGTTTTGAGATGAATCTAGGGAAAAGTATCGTGACAGTTATTCTAATTTTGGGCAAAAGTTCTTCAATTAACTGATTTTCCCCTTTTATAAGCGAGCAAACTGGGCCTCGGATCGCCCGAGCCAACCAAGGCTCGCCCGAGCCATCCTGGGAACTGCAGCAATTAGGGAAGCACGTTTTGGCTTGGCCGAGCCAGAACCGCTTGACCGAGTCTGCTCTCTGCCAGCCAGGCTCGGTCGAGCCTGCGCTGCTCGGCCGCGCGAGCCCTCTGCCCGGCTCATCTCGGCCGAGCCTACTTCGCTCGGCCAGGTGATCACTGTAATTTCTACAGATTAATTATAGAAATAGTGGCAAATAAATTTGTAAACCCTAAGGTTATCGATCCAGGGGAATGAAGCAACGAAAAATCCTAAATACTAAATCAGACGTTCTTAAACTACTGGTTAGGAAAATCAGATAAAAAGTTTTGGTTGTTTTGAAAATTGCAATACTTGCTAATGAAAATTAAACAGGAAATTAAAAGGCTTTTG
>JAPKLW010001409.1:94838-174958 GCA_026898455.1 Plectranthus barbatus | reverse complement strand
GATGTGGCCAACAACTCAAGATTATGAATAAGCACAGATTTCACAAATTACGAAGGGAAAGGGAAAATAATTCAATCAATCAAAACATGTATACATTGATAGTTCGAAACCCTAGAATCTGAAAAGAAGTTTAGTTACACATATTCAGAGTAATATTCATCATAGAAAGATAAAACCTGAATTGCATAAAAACTTGGGTTGGAATGTCTTCCCACAAAACTTGATCTTCAAATATAAACTCTAAAACTCTTTGAATCTCTCAAAATCTGAAATCTGGAATAAAACATGCTTAAAACTCGATTTTATAAGGTTATTTATAGAGGTGGAGGTGTATCATATCAAATCTAGGGCTAAAGATATGAAAAATCTCGAATTCAGCCAATTTCCCGCGCCAGGAGGTCCGCGTCGATCGACGTGGAAAACTTAAGTCAGCCCCGTCTGCGCGGTCTCACGGTTTTGGCCATAACTTCCTCATCCGAACTCCGATTGACCCGATTCCAGTTGCGTTGGAAAGCTAATTCAAAGCTCTATCCATTGCCATGCGCCAATAGCCCAAATTCCTCTTGTGGAAAAACTCTTCACTGCTACTCTTACACGTCACTGCTTTCGGAACGGTTATTTCGTGAGTTTAGGCCTAAAAACCTGCATAAACATCAAAACACACCTAAAACCACCTAATATTGACATCATGCATAAAATATATATATAAACTCAATAAAACTACATAAAATAATATAAAAATAATATAGATAAGTGAGTGAAATAATGAGCTTATCACCAGGCGGGTCCTCCAAGCTTCCGAAACTCTCCTTTCGCTCCGCTCGGACGAACCAAACCTCCTCGGACTCCAAACTCGGACGATTTTCCTCCAAAACTCCACCAAATATGCCATATTATGCTCAAAACACATCCTACAACATTTCAAACATGAAAACACGAAAACAAAACAAAAGAACAACGAAAGTATATGATATGAGTGTAAAACGGACCAAAACATGCACGCGCACACATCGAAAAATAGGTCATTTTACACACATATCATAATCCCCCAAACTTGAACCTTTGATTGTCTTCAATCAAAACAAAAAAAGGCAATCAATAAACCTCATCAAACAAACTCATAGCTCATCATAGTCATCTTGGCATGCTCTTATCGAAAGAGATTATCACCTAACTTTGTGACACGGTTAATGCTAACGACTCAAACCACTCATCAACATTGGATAAAGAAATGAAAGCACTCCCTTACGTGTTTAGGGTTTGATGAATTCACTCATTCACAAGATATCGAGCACAATTTCCATAGGCTTGAAACAATTCTCACCACTATACTACAATGAGTTGGCTCCTAAAATCAAAAAGGTCTTTGTTTTCGGTTATAACGTGGCTTACTAGAAGGTAAATGGTTTTGGGCTAAAGTGACGAACTTCTTCCAAATCCCAAAACCCCCAAACTTATTCTCTTCAATCCACTTCTAACCTTGAGGCTTTTTCATCAATAAACTCTCATGTTTATTTTTTTTCTTTTCTTTCTTTTCCTCATTTTTTTCTAGCACTATCATTTTTTCATTCATGATGCTTTTCTTTTTCTTTTTCTCTTTTCTCTTCTCTTTCTTTCCTTTTTAAGTACCCAAATTTTTGTTGGTACCATTTTTCTAGAATTCAAATCAATCCTTCAATCAATACTTTATTGCCTCAACAATCACAACTCAAACAATTCCCAACCCAACTCTCATCTTCGTATACACCCTCATACACTCATTCCCCCAAAATTTGTCCTAATAATTTCAAAGAAAATTCTCCATTAAGCTCAATCACGGGAATCAAGGGTATGAAAGGCAAAATTATGATATCAACCACGTTATACTCCCGAAGTGAAAGGAAGGACTAATAATCGATGGCCTAAGATCATTTTTAGTTACCAGACTCATGCCCAATAGATAGAGAATATATTCAAGTTCTAGATTTTGTGCTCTCAAACTTGCCACTCACAACCGATCAAAATCTGACAATATCAAGGCTAAAAAACTCTCGACTTTTGTCAAGTCCTAGGCATTAACCTCACACAAAACTCGGCAATTCCAAAGTTCAATTCGAGCATGCCTTAACAACTAGATTATGCCCTATCATTCGTCAAAGCAAAATTTAAGCCTTACAAAGTAAGTCATGATTCAAATCTCCAATTCTTGTTCGGGTTCATCATACACACACGACAAGCACTCAACAACCTAATTAACAATCTACATGCCATGAACAATTAAATTGAAACTAAATGGTAGGAGAAACGATAGAAAGTGTTACCCATCAGTAGACATGATCAAACCGCTCTCCATTCCTTATTTGCACCTACTACACATCAATACAACACCACCAAACAATTTGAGCATAATAAAACCAAATAAGCTCTCATATCCACCAATCTTTCCACAAACCAACATCTCAAGAAAAATTATAACATTCATCGACTAGCACAACCATTCATACCAAACCATTAAACATATCCACATACCAAAGCCAAATAGAAGGAATTCAACTCATGCACGCTCGCGAAATGATTCATAACAACCATTCAATTAGAAGTAAAAGCCAATTCAACATCCCAAAATCCTTAATCGAACAAAAGTAGATCAATATCATATTACAACCATATCGAAGGATCAATGTTATTCAAATTCAACAAACTGATCTAAACTATGGATAAAGATAGAGATAGAGATAGAAGAGTAAACCAGAAAAGAGCACCGGATACCGACCACTCCCCCCAAACTTAGTCAAGTGAGACTAAGTTTGTAAAAAGGTAACCGGTGCGCTCTTACTCCCTTTGATCTGTCGGTGTACCATAACTCCGGATGGGTTGCCTCCCACCAAGCGCTTGTTTAACATCAATAGCTCGACTAATGTACCTTAATCAAGAAAAGATACTACCAACACCGTACGAGGACCATCATTCACATAATATCGTTTAGCCCGATGTCCATTAATCTTAAAAAACGATCCATTCTCCTGGGATAATTCCAAAGTACCATTTTCAAAAACTTGTTTCACAACAAAAGGACCCGACCATCGTGAACGAAACTTACCAGGCATCAACTTAAGCCGAGAATTAAACAGGAGCACCAAATCACCAGGATTAAAAGATTTACCTCTTATATGCATATCATGAAACCTCTTAGTACGCTCCTTGTAAATCCTTGAATTTTTTCATAAGCTTCATTGCGAAATTCATCCATTGCATTTAAATGTAAAGCTCGGTCCCCTTGGGCCTTCCTCCAATCAACATTAACAATGTTCAAACCCCAATAAGCCTTATGCTCTAATTCCATCGGCAAATGACAAGATTTCCCAAACACCAATTGGTATGGTGACATTCCAATCGGAGTCTTGAAAACCGTACGATATGCCCACAAAGCATCATCCAACCGCTTTGACCAATCCTTCCTAGAAGCAACCATTTTTTCCAAAATAGATTTGATTTCCCTATTGGCAAGTTCCGTTTGACTTTTAGCTTGAGGATGATAAGGAGTAGTTATCATGTGCTTAACTCCATATCTTGCCAATAAATTTTCCAACATTTTGTTACAAAAGTGGCTTCCCCCATCACTAATAAAAGCTCTAGGAATTCCAAAACGTGTTACCAAACCTTGCAAAAATTTCATCACAACTTTAGCATCGTTAGTAATTGTTGGAATAGCTTCCACCCAGCGGGAAACATAGTCCACTGCAAGCAAAATGTATTGATAACCAAAAGATGAAGGAAACAGGCCCATAAAATCAATTCCCCATACATCAAACAAATCCACTTCAATAAAAAGTTTAGAGGGCATTTCATCTCGACGAGTAATTGACCCTGTTTTCTGACATCTATCACATGCTTTAACAAAATTCATGCAATCACGATAAATAGAAGGCCAATAAAAACCACACAAAAGTACCTTCAAAGCCGTTCTATTCGCTGCAAAATGTCCTCCACTCTCAGAAGCATGACATTCCTCTATTATACGTCTCCACTCTCCTTGGTGCACACATCTTCGAATGACCCCATCTGCACATCTTCAAAACAAGAAAGGTTCCTCCCAATAATAAAATCTCACATCTTTGAGGAATTTCTTCCTTTGATGGTACTTCAAATCAGGAGGAAACACTCCCGCAACAAGAAAATTAGAAAAGTCAGCATACCACGGGGTATTATAAGCAACGTAAAAAACTTGTTCATCTGGAAAGCTATCATTGATACACAGTTTATGTTCATCCCCAATCACAGGTTCCTCTAACATAGACAAATGATCCGCTATTACATTTTCACATCCCTTCCTATCTCTAATCTCAATGTCAAATTCTTGCAACAACAGAATCCACCTTATGAGTCTAGGTTTGGCATCCGGCTTCTTGAACAGATACCGAATAGCAACATGATCAGTGTACACGATTGATTTAACTCCCACCAAATAGGAGCGAAATTTATCATATGCATAAACCAAGGCTAAAAACTCTTTCTCTGTGACAGTATAGTTACATTGAGCTGGATTTAAAGTTTTGCTAGCATAAGCAATTACCCTAAAAACTTTATCCCTAACTTGTCCAAGAGCTACGCCAAGTGCAACATCACTCGCATCACACATCAACATAAACTCCTCATTCCAATTAGGTGATATAATCATTGGTGCTGTTACCAAAGCTTTTTTTAATCTCTCAAACGCAACAACACATGCCTCATCAAACACAAATTTCACATCTTTCTCAAGCAAACGACATAAAGGTTTAGTTATTTTTGAAAAGTCTTGAATGAATCTCCTATAAAAACCGGCATGACCTAAAAAACTCCTCACACCTTTCACAATCTTAGGAATAGGTAGTTTTTCAATAGCACAAATTTTAGCTTTATCAACTTCTAAACCTTTACTAGAAATCTTATGTCCTAACACAATTCCTTCACAAACCATAAAATGGCATTTTTCCCAGTTAAGGACAAGATTGGTCTCCTCACATCTAGCAAGAACAGTCCCCAAATTTTTCAAGCATACATCAAATGAATTACCAAATACTGAAAAATCATCCATGAATACCTCCATAATCTCCTCGATAAGCCCATGGAAGATAGCCATCTTACACCTTTAACGTAGCCGGTGCATTGCAAAGTCCAAAAGGCATCCTTCGGTAAGCAAAAACTCCGTAAGGACATGTAAAAGCTGTCTTATGTTGATCCTCCGGTGCTACCATAATTTGATTATACCCCGAATAACCATCCAAGAAGCAATAATGAGAATGCCCTGCAAGACGATCAAGCATTTGGTCAATGAAAGGTAAGGGAAAATGATCTTTACGTGTAGCTAAATTTAAAGCACGATTATCAATACAAAACCGCCATCCTTTAGTTAGTCTCTCCATCACTTCTTCCCCATTTTCCTTTACCACTTTTTCAAATGCCCCTTTCTTGGGTACAATATGCATCGGGCTCACCCATTCACTAGCACTAGGAGCATAAATGATATTATTATCCAACAACTTAAGGACTTCTTTCTTCACCACCTCTTGCATCATTGGATTCAACCTTCTTTGAGGTTGTCGTTTGGGCTTACATGTCTCTTCAAGAAGTATTTTGTGCATACAAATGGTCGGGCTTATTCCTTTAATGTCGGACAATTGCCACCCAATAGCCGACCTATGCATCCTCAAAACCCGAAGTAATTTCTCCACTTCGCCACTTGAAAGCTCGGTAGAAATGATTACCGGATAAGTTCCATTTTCACCCAAAAAAGCATACTTCAAATGATCCGGTAACTCCTTTAATTCAACTTCCAGAGGTTTATTCTTCACTTCCATCTTCTTTTGTTTAGCTTCATCTTCCTCCTCTTTCGTTCTTAATTCAAAAAACTTGACTTCCCCATTCATCATATCAATTGGAAAATTATCTAAACTTCGAACATATTCAACAATTTCCTCCTTTACTCCTTCATTTCCACCAACATCCTCTGATTAATAGGAATTTTGCAATATCTCTTCTAATGGTTCACTTTCGACTCTTTTTGCCAAATCTGGATTTTGAATTACCTCCACCATGCTACAATTCTCTTCATTTTCATCCTCCATACTCCTCTTCATCGCTTCCGGGAACGAGAAAGTGATTTTCCTATCATCAAATTGAAAAGTCAGCTGCCCGTGCTTCATATCAAACAATGCTCCTCCGGTAGACAAGAATGGTCTCCCCAAAATCAAAGGAATATCACTATCATCTTCCATATCAAGTATCACAAAACCTGCCGGAAATATGAAGTCACGCACTTTAACCAACACGTCTTCTACAATTCCTTTTGGGTATGATAGAGAACGATCCGCCATTTGAAGTGTCATAGTAGTTGGCTTGATCTCCCCTATCTCCAGCTTTTTAAACAAAGAATAAGGCATCAAATTGATGCTCGCCCCGGAGTCACATAAAGCTCTAGTCACTTCCATTCAAGCAATTATGCATGAAATTGTGAAACTCCCTGGATCTTGTCGTTTAAAAGGCATCTTCCTTTGAATGACGGCACTACATTCCTCAAAAAGTTTCACCGTCTCATACTCTCCAATGACGTACTTACTCTTTTGGGTAAACATCTCCTTCAACATCTTCATGTACCCCGGCATTTCTTGTAAGACTTCTAATAAATGAAGATTTATTTGAATCTTGCTCATATGTTCTAAGAATCGAGCAAATTTCCTGTTCTTCCTACTTTTCTCAAATCGTTGTGGAAAAGGCATACTAGGTGGGTTTTCCTTTTCAACAAATTTTTCCCCCATTACTTCTTTTTCTTTTGCCACCTTTGGAATGCCTTCTTCTTCTTCCTTGAAAGTAACTTTCTTTTTAGTGCCTCCTTCAACCTTATCCTTTTCCACTCTGTATCCTTGTATTTTTGGTCCTTCATAAGAGATTCCACTTCTAGTTGTGATGGCTCTACACACTCGTTCCAAAGGATCATCTTCTCCCTTACTTAATTGATTCATGATGCACGACACTTGTTTTTTGATATCTTCCAACATTCCTACATTTTTCTCACAATTACACTCTACATCCACTTCTATTTCCCGTGTTCTATCTTCTTCCTCCGAATACTCCTCTCTTGGTCCATTCACACAAGTTTGTGAAGGTGTATTGAATTCTTGCCAAGAATTGCTAGTACATTCCCACTTATAGGGTTCGTACTCTTGACACATTCTCCACTTGTCCTCTTTAAAATGGACATCTCCTCTATATAAAAGATCTTTTCCCTCAAGCTTATTCATCAACTTGTCCATTTTTTCTTGCATTGAAGCCATTTGGTCTCTCAAAACTTCAATCTCATTTTTCTTTTTCATAGGCTTTAAAGCCTTACACTCCATTCTTCCTCTCGACCATTGACAATTATTAGCAGCTATCCTCTCAATCATCCTCCATGCTTCGTCTTCTTCAAGATCAAGGAATACTCCCCCAGATGATGCATCCAATATTATCTTCGATTCATAGTCTAATCCTCCATAAATTTGACAGATTAATTGGCTCTGAGAAAAACCATGTCTCGAGCATTTTCGTAGAAGCTCTCGGAACCTATCCCATGCCTCGTATAGAGGTTCATCGTATCTTTGCCCAAACAATGTGATATCAGCCCTTCTCTTCAAAGTCAAACTTGGTGGGAAAAACTTGAATAGAAACTTCTTTCTCAACTCTTCCCAAGTGACAATATTTGATTTGTCCAAGCCTTCGAACCAATTCCTAGCACCATCTCTCAAAGAGAATGAGAATAACCGCAGCCGTATTTGATCTTGAGGCACTTGGTTGATCTTTATAGTATCAGTAATCTCCAAAAATTGAGAAATATGAACATTTGGATCCTCGGTTATGTGGCCCCCAAATTGGTTGTTTTGTATCATTTGGACCAATTGTGGCTTTATCTCAAATTGCATGGCATTTACTCCTAACCGAAAACCTCCCGTTAACAGTTCACCTTGAGGTCGAAAAAGATTTTGTAATGGTCTCCTCGGACCATTCCTCTCATTAATCATAGCTTTCATCAACTCGAGTTGCCTTTCCAACTCTTCTATCCTAACCGTGTCTTCCCCATGGTTAGCCATCTCAAAATAAATTTGAATATGTGCTCTTCTTTCTTGAAGTTTCCTTGCCTCAAGCTCTCTAGCCTTTGATCGAGTGAGCATAAACTACCTAAGAAAAATCCACAAAACCAATTACAAGTAAACAATTCAACAAAAAAAAAGAAACACAAATAACAACAAAACAATGTTAGTAAAAATATTCACACAAGCATTTCCTCAAACACCTAGCATACCATACTTCAACTTTCAATAATTCCACAAGACCTACTAAAAGATTCCCCGGCAATGGCGCCAAAAACGTGGTAGCCGTGTGAAGCACACACAAATAACACGTTAAAATTATCAATCCGATCTCTTTTGTAATTCGCTCAAGTGGATATCATCTACTCCATTGAAGGGTATCAATAGCTAGTTTACACAAAAGTCGTTGGTTTTTATCTTTCTAGGCGATGAATTGTAAACAAAACTTTAAGTGCAAACAATCAACTAGTAAACTAATTACAACTTCTCCAAGCAAACAATTCAATCAATTGTATAGGTAGATTAAGATAACAAATCTGACAATCCTAGAAGATAGTGAGTGATTGTAAACTTCAATTGTTCCGAATTAAACCAAGTTATGTTGCAAACAAACTTTAATTCCTATGAGGTTGAGCAACCAACTCTAATGTCGCTAGTCACTTGCTTCGGATAACTAGCGGTAGATGACAATATGAGTAGCAAACAGCTACGTTATTAACTCCTAAGCCACTCCCAACCGACCGTCGATTATCGCCCTACAATCCTAGCGCCACACATGGATTGGAACTAGAACTATAAGATTATGCAATTATCATGACGATTTCGTCCACGTGTTGGCTGCAACGTTCACGTCAACTACCTAAAGGTTGGCTATTACCTACACCTAATAGGCAAGAACAAGCTCAAGTGCAAATCAAACCCTCATAGGAAAGTAAACAAGCATAATCGATTCAATCCATCACAATATCCGTAATACAACACTCACTAATGAAATTAGTTCTCCATACCTTGAGTTAAGTACAATACAAATTGGAAATTGAAAGAATTCATTACAAAACTTCAAGGTCAACGATTGATCTTCTTCGGTTGTCTTCTTTGAATCCAATCTACCTCTCTTCCTTCTTCAATCTTCACCAAATGTATGGAATGTGGCTTGATTCCCCTTGATTTTGGTTGGGGAGATGTTTTGAGATGAATCTAGGGAGAAGTATCGTGACGGTTTGATAAGCTCATTATTTTACTCGCTTATCTATATTATTTTCTACTATTTTATGTAGTTTTATTGAGTTTATATATATATATTCTATTCATGAGTCTATATTAGGTGGTATTATGCGCATCTTGGTGTTTTTGCAGGTTTTAGGCCTAAATTCACTTGAAAACCGTTCCGAAAGCAGTGACGTGTAAGAGTAGCAGTGAAGGTTTCTTCCACAATGGGAATTCGGGCTATTGGATCATGGCAATGGATGATGCTTTTAGTTAGTTCTCCAACGCAACTGGAATCGGGTCAATCGGAGTTTGGGAGAAGAAGTTATGGCCAAAACCGTGAGACCGCGCAGAAGGGGCGAGAGAGCACGTCGATCGATGCCAATCAGCATCAATCAATGCCGAGGAGGAAGCCACGTTGATCAACGCCAATCAGCAACGATTGATGCGAGCGAGTCTGCTGGAGCGGAGATAGTCACTAATTAGTAATCTAGGTTATATTTGCCAAACAAGGAAATATAGCATTGTTGCAGTATTCCACCTGTTAAATTAATTGATTTCTACATGTTATCCATAATAAGAATTCTTCCCTAGAATCTGTGTTCTTTTAAATTTGATTTCAAAACTACTTTAATTTTCTGCATTGTTCTCTTTAATTTTATAAAACCAAAACCTTGATTTTGAATTCCTCAAACAATAAATCTTAGGATCATAGCTAGTATATAGGATAGTTTCCCCACACAATTCCCCTGGATTCGATAACCTTAGGGTTTACAAATTTATTTGCCACTATTGCTATAATTAATCTGTAGATTTTACAGTGATCAAATTAGCGCCGTTGCCGGGGAATTGTTAGATTTTATCTTGTTACTAGTTCGTCCTAGAATTTGCTGGATTGAGTTTTATTTTCTGTACATGTGAGTGTGTGAGTTTCTTTTCTGCATTCCACATGCGTCGATCGACGTCGATCATTTTATTGTGTCGATTGACGAACACCTTACGTCGATCGATGCCGACCACTTTCTTGCATCGATCAACGTGACATCCATGTCGATCGACGTCGAACTAATATTTACCTATTTTCTGTGCAGGTGCATGAACACGCGAGCCAAAGGAAAAACACTCGAGGCCTTTGTCCCTAAAATTGAAGCAACCTGCAGGAAAATCAAAAAGAAAGGAAAAGAAAAACAGCGAGAGATGGCTGAGAATCCTGAAGCACCTCTACAAAATATGACTCCCGAGGAGCAGAGGCAATTTGTGAATGAAGTACAACAGCTGAGAGCACAACTGCAAGCAGCCCAGGCTACTTAGGCGGAACAAGCTGCAAGACTGGCAGAGTTGAACGATAGGCAAGTTGTGATCACGCAAAGGTCCATCTTGGATCAATTTCTTCCACAGCAAGCAGAGGCCGGATTCAGAGTTGGCATTGATGCCAACAACTTCGAGCTGTGCACATGCCTTATTCAGATGGTGCAGCAAAACCAGTTTGGGGGGAGAGCTGTAGAAGATCCATATACCCACCTCAACCAATTCATTGAGGTGTGTAACACTGTGAAGCAGAATGGAGTAACCCAAGATGTGATTAGGATGAGACTGTTCTTGTTCTCACTCAGAGACGAGGCACGGTCTTGGTTTGCTGGACTGGATAAGAGTCAGATCGGGACATGGGAGGAGCTTCGATCAGAGTTCCTTACCAACTACTTCCCATCGAGCCTGCTGCTGAAGAGGAAAGCTGCGATTACTACTTTCAAGCAGATGTATGATGAGTCACTCTACGAGGCCTGGAAGAGATACAAAGAGCTTCTACGACTCTGTCCTGGACATGGCATCGATCTGGAGATGCAAGTGTGCCATTTCTATGAGGGTTTGAATCCTCACATGAAGGAGTTGGTTGATGCATCTGTCGGTGGTATACTGATGAAGAAGAGTGGTGCAGAGAGCATGAGGTTGCTGGCAGACATGGCGCTGTGGAAGCCAAGCCAAAATTCGACGTGGTTGCGGAGGTGAAAAAGCTCCGGGAAGAGATTGAAAAATTGAGCACAACACAAGCTGCAGCTGTTGCAGAGCCAAGCATGGCTATTGTTCCGGTGGAGGCCGACTACATCAACCGGGGTGCAAGCAGTTCATCTGGAACTGCCAGGACGGAGGTGAACTACATTGGCGGTGGTTATCACAATAACTACCGAGGCAATCAAGGGTATCATTACAACCATGGGCAATCTCACCCTGGTTTTTCTTATTCTAACCCTTCTGCTGCAGAACACCCTCCGTCTGGTTTTGATGTAGGTACTAGAGGAGAGATAGTGGAAAGAAAGAAGTCTGTGCTGGAAGAGACGCTCGAGAAATTTATCAAGAGCTCAGACAATCGGTTTGGGAAAGTAGAAACTGAAGTAAAGGGGATGGCCGACCACATGCAGCTGATGACAAAACACCTTCAGATGATGGACACACAATTGAGCCAGATTGCCACCACACTCGGCAACAAACACAAGCCAGGAAAGCTTCCAAGCACAACGGAGGTGAACCCAATGGTTCAAAAAGACTGCAAGGCCATCACTCTGAGGTCTGGGACGAGCTACAAGAGTCCCGAGAAGGCTGTGGACGATTCAGGAGGCAAAAAGGGGCAAAGTTGCACAGGACAGGGATCCACGTCGATCGACAAACCACCCGCGTTGATCAACGCAGAAGAGAAAGCCCCGTCGATTGACGCCACCCTACGTCGATCGACGCCGAAGTCTGTTCCAGGCGCAAAGCTGAAGTAGTCTGAAGATCAACCCCCTCCTATACCATTCCCACAGCGGTTCGCGAAGCAAAAAGAGGACGAGAAGTTCTCCAGGTTTGTGGAGAATCTAAAGAAGGTCAGCATCAACATCCCGTTGATCGAAGCACTGAAAGAGATCCCGGGGTACATGAAGTACCTCCGAAAATTGATGAGTGAAAAGAAGCAATTTGTGGAGAATGAGACAGTGAAGATCCACGAGCAGTGCAGCCTGCTACTGCAAAAGTAGGTGCCCATCAAGAGAAGCGATCCTGGATGCTTCTCTATTCCGGTTGAGATTGGGGGACACACGTTCGAGAGAGTACTATGTGATACTGGGGCCAGTATCAACCTGATGCGGTACTCCATCTACAAGCGTCTCAACATCGGAGAGATGAGGCCCACGACGATCACCCTGCAGATGGCGGACCAGTCTGTGTCCCGCCCGAAAGGTATACTAGAGGATGTGCTCATTCGCGTGGGCTATCTCATTTTTCCTGCAGATTTTGTGGTGCACGAAATGAAGGAGGACGAGAACATACCCATGATCTTAGGGCGTGAGTTTCTCGACACTAGTGCCGCTCTCATTAACTGTCGAGGCGGCGAGATCACACTCCGGGCGAACGATGAAAAGATCACCTTTGTGATCAACAAGAGCAAAAAGAAAGCGGAGTGCAATCGAATCTCCACTACTGATGAAGGGGATGAATCTGAAGAGGAAGAAGCAGCTGCCATCGAATGGGAGCGAGGAAACGGAGGGGTGAATCTGTCAACTACGCCACCTTTTTCTGAGCTCACCACCATTATCAAGGATCGGAAGGTTTACATAGTGGATTCCAAAGGCCGGCGAGTCTGGACCCGACCTCCCTGGCGGTGATTTGAGGTATCACCGAGCTGTGACATTAAATCAAGCACTTGTTGGGAGGTAACCCAACCTTTTCCGTATTTTCTTTTTAATTTTCGTTTTTTATTTTGAATTTCTATTATTTTTGCGTTAACAGTTATTTTGCAATTTAATTAAAAAAATTTAGAGATCGGCTCGACGTTGATCGACGTAGCCTGGCGTCGATCGACGCCGAGCAGCTCGGCGTGATACACTTCGATCCTCAGTAGGATCGGCAAGAAGGCTTCATGACAATCGACGCGAAGTGCTAGCTGCAACAATTCACGCCGCGTGACGTTCGAAGACTCCAGCAGATAAAAAGTTGATGTCTGAGATCAACTACCAGGTATCGTTCCCTCTGTTGTCTGATTTTCAAACTTATTCCACTCTTCGAGTTGGAAATAAGTTTGGGGGGATGTGGACAAGAGATGGAACATTCTATCTTTTATTTATTCTGCTTTCCGTTTTTAATTTTTGCCTTAAATTTTAATTTTATTCTATTTTGTGGGGAAATTTTTTGAGTTTTGAGATAACCTGAATGAGATTGTGAGATTAGAATCGGTTGAGGGTTGAGTTTGAATTAATTGTGATTGTGGTTAGATGCCTATGAATGTAGAATACCGCACGATAGGATTGATTTGACACTTATGCTTGCATGCTGATTAAGCTGATTTGAAATTGACTGTGGAAGAAAAATTTTTGAACCCTTGTGTGAGAATTTTGAGCCTTTATTTTGTTTGATGTAAGATTCACATGTGTGTTTTTATTTCTCTAGAACTTGCCTATTTTCTGTGTTGAGACTGCATGGTGTGCACAAGTTTAGGAAATGATCTTAGGCCATCTTTCATAGCCCAATTCCCTGAACACTGTCCCTTCACATTAAATTTTCCCTAGTTAGCCACTTTTGAGCCTATACAAAATTTTTCTTTCCTTTTTTATGAGATTAAGAAGAAGTATTGGTTTCGCTCATGTCTTGAGTTGTGGTATATGGGGTGGAATGATTGTGAGATGGAGATAAGAAAATACAAATTAGTGGTGGAAAGATGTATGAAAAAGAAGCTCAAAGAAATAATTAGAATTCTCATAAGCTCTCTGAAAAGATAAGAATACAAAAATTATGTAAAGAGCATAAGAGATTCAAAATAAGCTAGAAAAAAAAGTTGTGTATTTGTTGATATATTTGAGGAGATGAGGTGGATGATGAATAGAAGATGGTTTGGATTGATTGAGGAAGTACAACTTGATTGATTTTAGTCACTTGGCCATATTTCCCTACCTTTCACAAAAAGCCTACAATACAACCTATTGAAAGTCCTTTTTGATTCTAGACTTGTGTACACATTCTAGCAGTGGAGATATTAGAAAATTTGCAAGCCTATGGTAGAAATTTCTTTATACATGTTGTTGACTGCTTTCATCTATACCTTAAACACTTGAGAGTTGAGCAATCGACTTCTTGTGAGTTCTTCCACTGTTGATGAATTCTCTATCTCTTTCAAACTGCTTGTGTGTAGTGGATTTTTGATTCTTGACTGTGATGAATCTTGTGAGGCATTGCACTTTCATCGCATGATCTTTTGATTTCTTTCTTGCATATTGATTGAGGACAATCAAACGTTCAAGTTTGGGGGGTTTGATAAGCTCATTATTTTACTTGCTTATCTATATTATTTTCTACTATTTTATGTAGTTTTATTGAGTTTATATATATATATTCTATGCATGAGTCTATATTAGGTGGTATTATGCGCATCTTGGTGTTTTTGCAGGTTTTAGGCCTAAATTCACTTGAAAACCGTTCCGAAAGCAGTGACGTGTAAGAGTAGCAGTGAAGGATTCTTCCATAAGAGAAATTCGGGCTATTGGCACATGACAATGGATGATGCTTTGAGTTAGCTCTTCAACGCAACAAGAATCGGGTCAATCGGAGTTCGGGAGAGGAAGTTATGGCCAAAACCGTGAGACCGCGCAGAAGGGGCGAGAGAGCACGTCGATCGACGCCAATCAGCAACGATCGACGCGAGCGAGTCTGCTGGAGCGGAGATAGTCACTAATTAGTAATCTAGGTTATATTTGCCAAACAAGGAAATATAACATTGTTGCAGTATTCCACCTATTAAATTAATTGATTTCTACATGTTATCCATAATAAGAATTCTTCCCTAGAATCTGTGTTCTTTTAAATTTGATTTCAAAACTACTTTAATTTTCTGCATTGTTCTTTTTAATTTTATAAAACCAAAACCTTTATTTTGAATTCCTCAAACAATAAATCTTAGGATCATAGCTAGTATATAAGATAGTTTCCCCACACAATTCCCCTGGATTCGATAACCTTAGGGTTTACAAACTTATTTGCCACTGTTGCTATAATTAATCTGTAGATTTTACAGTGATCACAGTTATTCTAATTTTGGGCAAAAGTTCTTCAATTAACTGATTTTCCCCCTTTTATAAGCGAGCAAACAGGGCCTCTGATCGCCTGAGCCAACCAAGGCTCGCCCGAGCCAGAACCGCTTGACCGAGCCTGCTCTCTGCCAGCCAGGCTCGGCCGAGCGAGCCCTCTGACCGGCTCAGCTCGGCCAAGCCTACTTCGCTCGGCTGGGCGGGTCCTCCAAGCTTCCGAAACTCTCCTTTCGCTCTGCTCGGACGAACCAAACCTCCTCAAACTCCAAACTCGGACGATTTTCCTCCAAAACTCCACCAAATATCCCATATTATGCTCTAAACACATCCTACAACATTTCAAACACGAAAACACGAAAACAAGAAAAAAGAACAATGAAAGTATATGATATGAGGGTAAAATGGCCAAAAAATGCACGCGCACACATCGAGAAATAGGTCATTTTACACACATATCAGTATACCTCTTGAGATAATGTGAGTCTTCTTCGAGCTCTGTCTTGAACTATTTGCATACCCAGGATCCTTCGAGCACAGCCGAGATCCTTCATCTCAAACTCCTGACTCAGAGCTTCCTTTAGTTCAGCTATCCCTTGCTTATCTCGACTCGCTATCAGCATATCATCTACGTACATCAGTAGATAAATTCGAGTCTCCGTATTTTCTCCTCGAAAATACACACATGGGTCATGTTTGCATCGAACAAAGTCCTGCTGAACCATAAACTTGTCGAACTGTCTATTCTACTGCCTTGGAGACTGCTTCAATCCATACAATGACTTCTTGAGAAAACACACCTTCTCCCCACTACCAGCTTCCTCAAAGCCTTCGGGCTGTGCCAAAAAGATCCTTTCCTCTAGCTCTCCATACAGAAATGCGGTCTTCACATACAGTTGCTCCAACTCCATGTCGTACCGAGCAACTAACGACAATATCAGCCTTATAGACTTTTGTTTCACCACCGGCGCAAACACCTCTCCATAATCCACACCTTCCCGTTGCGTGAAACTAGTCTAGCCTTGAATCTAACCCCAGAAACCTCTTGTTTCTTCTTGAAGATCCACTTACAGCTAACTATCGATTGCTTCTCCCCCGGCTTATCCACCAACTCCTAGGTGTTATTCTTATTCAAGGAGTCCATCTCCTCCTTCATGGCATCGAGCCACTTGAGCCTCTCCTTACAGGTTATGGCCTCGATATAGCTCTTCGGCTCAGTATCATCCAGCTCTACCTCTTCCGCCATAACAAAGGCATATGCTACAACATCAGCATATCCGAATCGAGTGGGAGGTCTTATCTGCCTTCGTTCCCTATCTCTCGTGAGATTATAATCTTGAAGTGCACCTGACCCTCGAACCACCTCGATCTCCCCATCCACCTGAGGTACTCTCTTCGACCCACTGGTCGGCTCCACCTCAATCTCAGCAACTGATCTATTTCCTTCGACCTTGTCAGACTGTTCCTCCGAAGCACCACCTTGTTTCTCAAGGATATTTTCCCGTTCCCCGGCCCCTTTATCCAATTCTCCTACCAGCTCCTCCTTGAACGTCACATTCCTGCTAATGATGCACTTTCTTACATCCAGCTCGAGACACCATAACTTGTACCCTTTCACACCTTCAGGTTACCCAATGAATATGCATTTCAATGCCCTCCTCCCAAGCTTATCTCCTTTGATGTTCGCATAAGCCACGCAACCAAAAGCTCTGAGGTTGCTAAAATCTTGAGGATGACCAGACCATATTTCTTCTGGTGTCTTGAAACCTAGTGCAGTCGATGGGCACCGGTTGATAAAATAAGCTGCAGTAGTCACTGCTTCTGCCCAGAATGACTTGGGTAACTTCGCACCGAACATCATGCACCTCGTTCTTTCCAGCAACGTTCGATTGTACCTCTCCGCCAATCCGTTCTGCTGAGGTGCTCCAGCCTTTGTCTTGTGCCTCGCAATACCGTGCTTCGAACAGTACCTCTTGAACTCCTTCGAGCAATACTCAAGGCCATTGTCAGTTTGCAGCCTCTTCACCTTCCTTCCAGTCTGATTTTCAATCAGCACTTTCCACTTCTTGAAGGTCTCCAAATCATCACTCTTATTCTTAAAGATGTAGACCCACAGCTTCCTTGAGTGATCATCAATGAGGCTCATGAATTACCTCGCTCCTCCATTTGAACTGACCCTTGAAGGTCCCCATAGATCTGAGTGGATGTAGTCCAGAGTTCCTCGAGCTCTCTGTCGACCTACTCCGAACTTTACCCGGTGAGATTTCCTATAGATGCAATTCTCACAGAAATCTAACTCTCTGATATTATCCCCGAGCAACAGATCTTGCTTCGATAACTCTTGTAGCCCTCTCTCACTAATGTGACCGAGTCGCCTGTGCCACAGTACTGACTTGTCAACCGTCACTATCGAAGCCTCCCCGATCACTGTGCTCCCCATCAGAGTGTAAATACCATTTCTTCGAGCTCCTTTCATCAAGACCAGGGATCCTTTGCACACCTTCAAAGTCTCAGCTTCCATCTTGATCGTGTAACCCAGTTCGTCGAGCATCCCCAAAGAGATCAAGTTTCTATTAAGCTCCGGAACGTACCTTACACCTCGAAGTACCCTTTCTATATTATCATGCATCTTAATCCTCACTGAACCTATTCCGACCACCTTGCATGGTTTATTGTTACCCAGAAGAACACTCGAGTTCTCCTGCTCCTCGAACCCTTCGAGCCATGACTTATTAGGTGTCATGTGGAATGTACAACCTGAATCCAATATCCATTCCCTCTCTGAGCGCTCATTCGAAATCACTAATGCCTCTCCAGAGTCATATTCCTGCTCAGCAACAGCTACATCCGTTTGCTGCTTCTGCTCCTGCTTTGTTTGCCTCTCCGGACAATCTCTTTTGATATGTCCCTTCTTTTGGCAGAGAAAGCACTTGACCTTTGGCTGTGATCCTGGCTTTGGCCTCAACCTTGACCTCGAACTTCCCCTGTTGGAGTTCCTCATCTCCGGTCTTTCTCGAGCCGCCCTAGCCATCAAGCCTTCTCCATGAGAGTTCTCTCGCTCCTCGTTCTTCTCATTTAACTCCTTCGAACTTAGAGCCGACTGAACCTCATCTATGGTCAATGACTCTCTTCCATACATTAAGGCTTCCTCGAAGTTCGAATAACTCTTTGGCAGTGCACTCAACAACATCAATGCCTGATCCTCATCTCCTATCGCCACATCGATATTTGCTAGATCGAGGATCAACTTATTGAACTCATCGAGCTGCTCGTTGATCGGTCTTCCCTCTTGCATCTTAAACAAATACAACGATTGTTTAAGATAGAGCCGATTCACTAGGGATTTCTTAATATATAAGGATTCCAGTTTGGTCCATACTTCCGCTGCCATTTTCTTCTTCGACACCTTCCTCAACTCCGTATCTCCGAGACTCAGAATTAGCGCACTATGCACCTTCGCCAGTGTATCTTTCTTCTGTTGTTCTGTCACCGTGTCAGGTAACCCAGCCCCTCCCTTCAAGGCACCGTCCAAGCCTTGCTGTACAAATAGCGCCTGCATCTTCAACTTCCAGAAAACCGAAATCATTTGATCCCGTGAAGCGCTCCACCTCGAACTTAGCTGAACCCATCGCAATCCTTCCTCCTCCACGTTCACCGCACCAATTTGTTGTGAATTGAAGCGAATGCAGACACAAATAACTAACAGAAAAATAAAATGACACAAAGAATTTATAGTGGTTCGAGCTATGCTCTACGTCCACTCTTCAATCCTCCTCAGTGATGATATTATTATGGTGAAGAAAATACAAAGTATGTGACAATTACAATTGGTGGGGAGCAGGGGTATATATAGGGAGATATTCCTAAATACATAAGGAATATAAAACCTAGATATGATAAGAAATATATAAACCTAAATCTATCTAAAATAGATTTGTTCCCATCCAAATTTAATACCAATAAGGATAAATCTTGTCCAACAAGGAAACAAGATATACACCATATCTTTTCCATATCTATCTAACTCGAACTGCACCACGAGTTCCTCGACCTACAATGCTCGACCCACTTTACCGGACTAGTCTCCTCGACCCACTCGAACTACTTCCTCGAGTTATATTGAGACTACTCCAACACAACATTTATTCAAAACATGAAAAGAACCAAATTGTAAAATCATTGGGTTGACTCCCAACAAGCGCTTTTTTAACGTCGATAGCTCGACGACCTTACCTCAATTTTCAATCATGGTCAAAAGGTGCGGAACCCGAACTCATACCTCGTTCATTTGGCACTTGCTCCTCCGAAAAAAACAACTTTCTTCTTGCACTACGAGGTGGATCACTATCTACTCTAGCTTTCTTCGTCCTCCCTTGGTCATGCTCAACATAATCCCCCGGATCGTCATTCTCTTCATTTTGTTCACCCACAAGGTTCAATCCCGAATCAACCACTTCCTTTAACCTCTTCTTACCAACTTTTTCAGCCTCAAACTCATTCAAGCTTCTCGGAGGTAAAGAAAAGACAACATCTTTCCCACAACATCTAAAGGTAAGCTCAACATGCTTCATATCGAATAAGGCATCGGCCGTGTGCAAAAATGGTCGTCCAAAAATTAATTGTATTCCACCTTTATTCCTCATATCAACCACAAGGAAATCCCCCAGAAATGTGAATGTCAAAATCTCCACATGCACATCCTCCACGATCCCTCGTGGACAAAACAGAGCATGATTTGCCATTTTTAAGACTTGGCTTGTCGGCTTAAGATCTCCGACATCCAATTCCTTGTATAAGTCCAATGACATTACATTCACGCTAGCTCCGAAGTCACACAAAGCGTTTTCAATGCTCTCATCTCCAATTTTACACCCAATAACAAATCCTCTCAGATCTTCCTTTTTGCTAGCAATTCTCTTCTCTTCTTGTTCGTTTCTTCCCAAGTCAAATGGTTCACCATCTGGAACTATTTCAACTCCAACGAGCTCATCTAACAATGGCACAGGTTTAATCTCTTCTGGTAGTGGCATCTCTATATCTCCTTTTCTCACATAGTCAAAGAAGTGAACATCTTTGGGTTGGTCCTCTTGCTTTTCTTTAACCACCTTCACTTCTTCATTCACCATACTCATTTCTTCTTCCAACTCCACTCTTTCAACCTTTGGAGTCATCACCTTCAACTTCTCATCCAATCTACTCTCTCCATCAACCATGTTGCACCCTTTCTTTTGTATAACTTCGGTATCGCTTGGAAATTTCCCAGCTTGATGGTTGCCACTTAGTTGTTTGGCTATTGAAGAATTTGCAACTGGATCTCGGCGAACATCCCATCGTACTTCTCAAAACGTTTATCAATTTCCTCACTTGGATTTCTCCTCATCTCTTGATTGACATATCTATTACTTCCCCCAGCATAGCCTCCTTGGCTACTACTCTCTCCTCCTTCCAATTGCATCGGAGGATTAAGAGCGTTATTGGGATTTGCATAAGAGAAGTTAGGGTGGAACCGGTTGGAGGGATGGTAATACATATTTCCCGGTGGGTTATATTGAGGTCAATTGTTGTACCCCATTCTTTGATTGACAAAATTCACATTTTCCGGGTAAGCCTCCTCATGCTTAATCACCATCATATCCTCCCTTCTACCCCCCAAAGTGGATAATGCATCAAACTTTCTTTGCATGGCAGCAATTTGTTCTTGTAAATCCTCACTTTCTATGGCATCGTTCACTGACTTCACCGGTCTATAATCTTTTCTTTCCCTAGGCCATTGAAAGCTATTTTCTGCCATCTTTTCAATTGTTCTCCACACTTTTTCTTCCTCTTGGTAGAGGAAAGCACCGCATGACGAGGCGTCCATAATCACCTTAGTGTCATAATTCAATCCCCCATAAGATTGACAAATTTGCTGGCTTTGGGAAAGGCCATGCCTAGGACATTTACGAAGAAGCTCACGAAATCGATCCCATGCTTCATAAAGCGGTTCGTCATATCTCTGCCCAAAAGATGTTATGTCGGCTCGCCTCTTCAATGTCAAGCTAGGCAGAAAGAACTTGAACAAGAATTTTTCTCGGAGTTCATCCCATGTAGCAATGTTCAACTTATCCAACCCTTCAAACCAATTTCTTGCTCCATCGTGCAAGGAAAATGAATACAGTCGCAACCTTATTTGATCTTGGGAAACTTGATTAATTTTTATCGTATCCGTGATCTCGAAGAACCTTGATATGTGGATGTTTGGATCCTCCTTAACATGCCCCCCAAATTGGTTATTTTGGATCATCTGCACCAGCAGCGGTTTCATCTCAAACTGAGTTGCATTAACTCCCAACCGGAATCCTTCAGTTGTCCATCCCCCTTGCGGTCTAAACAAATTTTGGAGCGGTCTTCGTGGTCCAATTCTCTCGTTCATCATTGCTTTCATAAGTTCAAGTTGCCTCTCCAATTCCTCAATTCTAACCGTATCCTCACCACGGTTATCCATTTCAAACTCAAATTCAATGTTATCTCTCCTTTCTCGAAATTTCCTCTCTTCAAGCTCACGAGCTTTGGATCTAGTTATCATATACTACCTACAAATTCTACAAGAGTCAATTACAAAACCAATACAAATCAACAAACAAACAAAGCAAGAACAAATATTACACAAGAACTAAATTTCATACAAACAAATGATCAAACACCTAACATACAATATCCATACTTTCAACAATATCTATAGACCTACTAAAAAGAATTCCCCGGCAACGGCCCCAAAAACTTGATGTCATGTAAAAACAACACTTAGTCAAGTTAAATTTTATCACTCCAATGTTCTTTTCAACTTCACCCTATAGAATACTCCGTACTCGTATGGAATGTTTGTAGTTAGGCAAAACTTAAATCGATGAGTTTTTCTATCAGCTAGGCAAAAACAATAACTAAGCTAAGCATAAATGAAGTAAACACAATAGCTATCATAATGAATAGAAACTTTTTAAAACAACCAATCAAGCTTTCCAAACTGGGTAGAAAAAATAGCAAGTTCAATCAAATGAGATAAGAGTGAGTGTTGTGTGGAAATCTAATGTGCTCTATTTAGATCGAATTGTGATGTAAACTCAATTTAATTCCTATGAGATTGAGCAATCCACTCTAAGGTAGCTAACCCCTTGTCACGGCGAGTTAATCGTAGATGATCCTAGTAATCTCAAACAGTCACGTCATCGATTCCTAGTCCACTCCTTCTAGAACGTAGATTATTGCCCTATGACCTATTTCCGCACATGGATTGGATTTAGAATCTTATGAATTCACACTATTCGCGACGATTTCACTCGCGTGTTGGCTGCAGTGTTCACGTCAAAAAACCACATACGTTGGCTATTACCTACACCTAGGTGATTGGGAATAAGGTCTAGTGTGATTCAAGCTCTCATAGGAAGGTAAACATTCAACATTCAATCTCAATTCACACATTATCAATCCAAATAACACTCACAAGGAATTTAGTTCTCCATACATTCCAAATTGTTCAATACAAGATAAAATGAAAGACAATCCATTACAAACTTGAAAGGTGAATTGATTTCTTCCCCAATTATTGCCCTTGCACTTGATCTACCCTTGCTCTTCTCTAATCTCCACCAATTTGTTGTAGATCTTCCTCTTGATCCACTAGGATTTGGATGGAATGAGGATGGAAGATAGAATTTGGGAGAATTTCTAACTTGATCTAATGAAATTTTTGCAAAAGTCTTCTAAAAACTAAGAATTCCCCCTTTCATAGACGAGCAAACAGAGCCTCTGATTGCCCGGGCCAAAATTCAATCGCCCGGGATAGCTTGAAAATAGGAAAAACTGCAAAAAAACCGCTCTGGCTTGGCCGAGCCAAGGATGGCTCGACCGAGTGAGCCCTCTGACCCATGAGCTCGGACGAGCAAGGTAGTGCCCGGTCGAGCCTACCCTCTGTCCGACATGGCTCGGTCGAGCCAGGCTCGGCTTGACCGAGCCTGCTCTCTAAAATCTGGCCTGCTTCTCTCTTTTGCTCTGCTCGATCGATCCTGCTTCCCTT
Source organism: Plectranthus barbatus (assembly GCA_026898455.1). NCBI lineage: Eukaryota > Viridiplantae > Streptophyta > Magnoliopsida > Lamiales > Lamiaceae > Plectranthus > Plectranthus barbatus. Next base: position 151,571 of record JAPKLW010001409.1, on the reverse strand, counting down.
TGACTCTTGGCTCGGGCGATTTTCCACCAAAACTAAGCCGAAAATGCTGCTTTATGCTCAAAACCTAAGCTACATCATCTGAAACACACTAAACACGAAAACACAACAAAAAGAAGATAAAAATATATGATATGGGAGTAAAATGGCCACAAACATGCACGCTCACACATAGAAATATAGGTCAATTTACGCACATATCACACATACAAGGTCATTAATCTACACTAGCATGTTCCCTATCATCCCTAGATCACAAAAACATGCTTTAACATCGAGAACACGTTGATAACACGAAATGAGCGAAGCTCACCAGAAATCTGCTAGAGGTTTGGTGAATATATCAGCAAGCTGGTCTTCTGTCCGAATGTAATCCACTGAAATGTCCCTCTTTTCTACGTGATCTTGGCTGAAGCGGAGTATGATATCAATGTGCTTCGTCCTTTGTGATGCACATTGCACTGTTGTCACAATAGATCGCGACGTATTCGGTGCTGACTTCATAATCTTGAAGTTGTTGCTTGATCCACATCACCTGTGTATAGCAGCTCGCAACAACAACATATTCAGCCTCTGTTGTGGACATTGCTACCGAGTGTTGCTTTTTGCTGAACTAGTTGATAAGCTTGTGTCAAAGGAATTGGAAAGTCCCACTCATACTCATTCAATCAATTTGACATCCTCCAAAGTCTTAGTCTGAATATCCAACGAGTGTGAGATCATTTGCTCTGGGATACCAAATTCCGAGTGACTTGTCCCTTTCAAGTATTTGACATTCCTTCGCGCGCACTCAATGTGTGATTACTTTAGATTTTCTTGATACCTAGCACACACACCTACAGCATACGAAATATCTGGCCTGTTGGCCGTTAGATATAACAGCGAACCTATTATACCTCGATATGTTGTTGGGTCAACGGATTCGCCTTCTTTATCCAATGAAATTTGACATTCTGTGCTCATGGGAATCCGTAGAGTCTTTGTCTTCTCTAACATTATTAGCTGATGAGATCCTTTGTATATTTCTTTTGATGAATGAAGATCCCATCGCTGAACTTGTAGGCCTGAAAAGTATGACATCTTCCCCATCATGCTCATTTGAAAGTTATTCTGCATAAGCTGAACAAACTTTTCACAAAGGGTTAGATTCATAGAACCAAAGATAATATCGTCCACATATATTTGAACAAGTAGAATATCTCCATCATCCTTGATCAAGAAGAGTGTCCGGTCGATCATTCTCTTCCTGAATCCATTGTCCAGTAGAAATTGTGACTGTGTCTCGTACCAAACTCTGGGAGCTTGTTTCAGGCCATATAGAGCTTTTCTCAACCTGTGCACCTTGTCACCTCGTTCAAAACCAGGAGGTTGCTCCACGTAGACTTCCTCCTTTAATTCACCATTCACGAACGCACTCTTGACGTCCATCTGAAACACAGTAAAACCATGGTGAGCAGCATATGCAAGGAATAACCTGATTGCTTCCAATCAAGCTACTGGAGAAAATGTTTATTTGAAGTTAATTCCTTCACATTGCACGTATCCTTTAGCTACAAGCCTTTCTTTATTGCGAACGACAAATCCATTCTCATCACGCTTGTTCTTGAACACCCATTTTTTGCCGATCATTGATTGATGTGTTGGTCGGTCCATGAGATCTCACACATGATTCTACGTAAACTCTGATAGTTCTTCTTGCATCGCGTTAATCCAATCAACGGATTTAAGTGCATCAACAAATTTGGTTGGCTCTTCCTGGGATATGAAGCAAGCTAGCATCGCACTTTGTCTGGTATGAATTGGATTGGTAAGATCTCCTAATATAGCTTCAGATGGATGATCTCTCAGCAGCCGCTTTGATCTTTGTAACTCAGTAACCGGGATTGTTTGGCTGATGGGTTCTCCAAGTTAGCCTCCTGAAATAGGAACGTCAACATATTGTAGGTTATTAAAATTTTCAACAATACTTGTTGAGTTGCCATCTGCTGGATGATTGTTTGCTGATGATCTATCTGCTAGGTTTGCATTTGCTAGAGCGATGACAAGTCTTCTATCAGCAGTCGGCTCCTGGTCATTTTCAGCAGAGTTATCTTCAGCAGTCCTCTCGCCATTATGGGGATTCTCAGCAACATCTTCATTTTGCTGAATGGTCTCTTCTTCTTAAATCACCCCTTGACTTGTGATCTCTTTGAGATGATTTAGTGAGGCCTCAACATTACCAGTTGCATCACCGGCCCTCTCAGGTATTTGCTGACCAGCCGAGGTCTCCAGCGTAGATGTAGATTCACTCATGAACATAGTCGGAACAATTGATTTAACATCGGAAGTATTTGACCCCGATTGTCCATTGACATCATTAGTCTCCTGAATCACATCTCCTAGATCTCTCATAGTCCTGTGCACTAACGTAGCTTCATTAAAATAACATTGCATGTTATTTTCACAAGATTGGTGGTCTTGTTAATCACTCTATAATCCTTGTGCAAAGGATGTCCATACCCTAGGAACACCCCTTCATCAACTTTGGGAGAGAAAGTACTTAACTTTGACTTCCCACTGTTAAGGATATAACATGGTGAATCGAAAGCACGAAGATGAGCTAAGGAAGGTTCCCATGATAGATTTCATAGGGAGTATTGTTGAATTTGGCATTCAAGCTACTTCGGTTCTGCGTATAGCAAGCAGTCATCACGGCTTCTCCCTAATATCTCTGACCGAGATTTGTATCAGCAAGTATCATTTGAACGACCTCCTTTAAGGTTTGTTCCTTCATTCTGCTAAGCCGTTCTACTAAGGTGTTCTCGCAATGGACCTTTCATGTCCTATCCCAGCATCGGCGCAGAAGTCCATTAGAGCACCGTTACAGAATTCCGTACCATTGTTTGATCTTATCCTTTTCACCGTGACCTCTTTGTCATTTTGTACTTGAAGTATCAACTCTGGTAGGATTATCTTTACTTCATCTTTTCTCTTGAGCGACCTCACCCACGTGCACCTGGAAAATCATCAACAACTAGCGAGTAATTTTTATTACCTACAGCGGGTGGAGTCACAGAGCCGAACAAATCCACGTGCAACAGCTCAAGGATTCTCTCTGAGGTGGCCTTTTCTGAATTCGATCTGAAGGATGCCTTGGTTTGCTTCCCTTGCTGGCAAGATTTGCACATTCTTTCCTTTTTGAAGGTCTCTTTTGGAAATCCTTCGACAATGTTGTTCCTGGCTATATAGTTGATAGTCCTGAAATTTAAATGAGTTAGCCTTTTGGGCCACAACCAGTTGGTTTCTTCCTTGTTGAATGTGATGAAGCATGAAGCTTGCTGTCCACTTTGCCAATCGACCACATAGAGTCCTCCTTTTCTGATTCCTTGAAGCTTTATTTCTCCGGTGGTCTTGTCAGCTATCTCGCATCCAGTGTCAGCAAAAGAAACAATGTACCCATTTTCACTTAGCTGACTGATGCTCAGTAGGTTGTGCTACAGACTATTGACAAGGGCCACATTGATAATGTGCATTTCATTTTTCTCAATCCACCCTCATCCGATCACTCTTGCTTTTGAATTATCACCGAAGGAGACCGAAGGTCCTCTGACTCTCTGAAAATCTATAAAGATATATTTGTCTCTTGTCATGTGTCCTGAGCATCCACTGTCTAGGATCCATTCTTTTAGTTTCTTTGAAGTTCTTCTTGCTGGACCCTGTTCTTACAAAATAAAAAATTAATTTTTAGGTACCCGATCAACAGCGGGTCCTGCAGCAGTAGTTCTCTGGATTAGTCCCATAGGAATGCAAACTTTCGTGATCTTGATAGTCTTTTTGTCATCACGCTTTACAACATTTCCCTTCCTATTGAAGTAGTGCAATGAATTAGCATGGGAATGTGTAATGGTGTGCTGAGCTTTCACAGTCTTTTGAAAACGAGTTGGTTTAGACTTTGGCCTCAAGTAAGTGTTCCTCTTACTTGGAGTGTATGTTGGCTTTCTTCACAATCACAGCATATTGCGTGGTTGAATCAAGGGATTGGAATTCAAACGTGAAAGATCGGATCACACCCTACGGAGTTAAGGTATATTCATAATCCACTGCATTAAATTCATAGGAGCATGCTTAGGGTTTATCGATGTTTAATTGTTTACAATATCCATGAACGATCTGGGCTTATTTGGATTTGGCGATTCAGTTCACCTCGCACAATAAATCCCTACACCTTCCTAGCAGATGGAACAATATGTTGGATTACGTACACAGACTTTGTTTACTTCCTCTCAGTAGATATTCTTTTTAATCTTTGTTGATCGGTCAGCAGGGGACTCTTAGCCTGCCAACATTCCTACAAAGCATTGTTTGCTGATTTTGTAGTATCCCTTCTGTCTTTCCTAGCATTCTGCTGAACCTTCCCAGTTGCTGGAACAAAAATTATTTTCTTTGATTTCTAGGGATGAACATTGCTCGATTCACTTTCTTCAAAACCAATTCCAGAAAAATCATTTGTGCTCTTTTGAGCATATAAAATCTCATTTAGATCTCTCGTGTAGTTAGAGAATATGCATTGATAGGGTTTTTGTACGGAGTTTTTGCTCTTTAAAACTTCATTCTCCTCTTTTACATTTTTAAAATTTTCACTAAGTGTGGAGAATTCAGCTTCAAGTTTTAAAAGTTCCTCGTTCGCTGACCTAGATCTTTCAATCTCATTGGTCAAATTGAAAGTTGAGATTTCAACGAGGAGTTTTCATTTGCTAAAACATCTTTTAAAGCATGAAATTTTGAAAATTCTTCTAAAAGAAGATCCATAGTTGTTGGTCCCGGATTATCAGGGTATAACTTGGCAGCGGAAACTGTGTTAATTCGTTTCTTACGCTCTGCTGGTTACTCAGCTGACTGGGACCTTGTCAGCTGGTAAGTCAACTGGGACTCTGAGTACTCAGCTGACTAGCAACTGGCTCGTCAGCTGGTAGCTCAAAACTTAGAATGTTTTTAGCCTGGTTTGCACAGTTATATCAGTTTTCAGATATACACCAGCACTTGGGTGCTGGGTTTTAAATCAGTATGAAATGCAGAAAGCTGATAAAAGACAAAGGATTTATAGTGGTTCGATCAACTGATCTACGTCCACTCTCCAGTCGTAGCACTGGAAATTTCACTAAGAGTAATCGGGTACAAGCGTCCTACGATCTATCTCTAGCTGGTGAATGCCTCGACCACCAGTTCACTAGATCAACCGCTCCCGGCCTTGTCCTTCTTCAACTCTGATCAGCTGTTGGAGTGCGAGCACGTCACTTCAACCTCCTTAGCTGACTGCGTGGGTGTTTAGTTCTCCCAAGAACGTGTCTTCTCAATACGGCAAAAAGCCCGTAATAACTCAAGTGCTGGCTGGCACAAGAGCTGCTGTGAACTTCCTCGGAAGAGAAAGAACACCAAAGAGATCAACAACTTACAAGCTGGAAGCTTGAAGTCTCGTGTTTGAATAAATCAACACACGGATAGCCTTTAGAAAGGCCTCGAAAGTGTTCTGCTTGCTTGCTTGAGCGTAATGAATTTTCAGTCTTTCGGTAGGTGAAGAGTATTGAATGTTGATGAAGCAAGCGTCTTAAATGTTGGTAGTTCCGACCTATTTATAGACGCAGGATCCCATTCAAATTTCTAGCCGTTTGGACTCATCCGGAAAAGGTCTCTGTCGTCGCATGTCCTTCTGACGGCGGCAGGTAGGAATTTCCAGAAAGCACCATGCTTTTGTCCACTTTATCTGACATTGATCTCTTTATGTCAGAACGGCACTATTCGTCAGTACGAGGAATCGGAACTGGTGTCTTGAACTGATAGACTTTAAGGTATCCTCCCTTAAAGTCATACTTTGTCAGTTTATTCCTCAGACGAATCTTCTTTTTGTCTCTAAGACTCTGGGAGAGCGAATCTTGAATTCTGCTGGTAACATCCGACTGGTAGAACATTCTGGGGATCTTGTGCTGGCAGTCTCTGCTGGTGACTTGTGTTGACACAATCTAAGTCTACCAATTTGTCTGATGTTAACTCTTGGAATCTCCCATGACTGGTGGCTTCACCGCTGGTGAACAGTGTCAGTGAGAACACTTATTCTGCTGGTGAGTTTTGTCAGCTCCCTGCTGATGAAAACCTTCCCAACTGGTGAACAGTAGCCAGTCATTAGCTCTTCTCATGCTGATGAACAGTGTCAGCACGAGTCTTGTCAGTCGCTTGCTGGTGAGACTTCTCTCAACTGGTGAGTACATCTCATGCTGATGAACAGTGTCAGCATGAGTCTTGATCAGCTGCGACTTACAACTCAAAAGACCTAAACAGGACTTTACATTTGAGATCTAGAGCTATCTAGAGACAACTGACGCTGGTAGGACTTAGGATTTGATCCACCAAAACACCAAACAAGAATCTAAACAAGTAGCTACTGGGGAGAGGAAACTTAGCCAAATTTCCCAACAATAGTTATGTCTCCCGAGTCAGAAAAACATGACTCAACAGTATCATGCAAATTTGCTGAAGTAGAAGTAGTAGACATAGTTGGATTTGCTACCTGATTGCTTGTGACCGCTAGGGCTGATTCTGCTACCTGCTCCTCATCAGCATCTTCATTATCATTGATCTTGGCCATTAATACCAGAAGGTCATCATCTTCATCCTCTGAGGAATAACTTTCATCATCACGATCTGGAATGTCTGGTATCTCTGTTATGGTTAGCAGAGCTTTGGCAACAACCTTCGACGCGCGTTTCTCGAAAATCTTTTTCAACCTCTCTCTTTTTTCTGGATCTACTTGAGGACATTCGAATTTTAGATGGTCAGGAGAGTTGCACTCATAGCTAGTCGTTGGCATCTTCCTGGATGTCCGGTTCTCTGCAGGCTGACTTTGTTGTAATTCCTCTTTCTTGCCCTTAGCCTTCAGCAATAGCTTTTGCAGTCTTTTCATTTGTTCCTCTAGCTCACTGATGGAATATTCAGTTTCCTTAGACTAAGACCCACTTGGTGACGTGGTCTCCTACGCTAGGCTTGACTGAGCTGGGCAATCTGAGGGGAACGGCTTCTTGGTCTTCCATTTTTGTACATCTCTCTTTACGAAATATGTTGCGTCCTCGATGTGAATTTCATTGGATGTTGCAGCCCTCACAGCTTTGTTCTTGTTAGTCTGCATGATATCCCATTCATGGGCCTGAAGCTGCGCGAATAACACTTTCGTAGTCATACTCAAAAGATCTTTCTCCTTGAGGCTTGTCACTTTGACAAACCAATCATCTTTAGGCATCTTCGAGAGTATCTTTGAGTTCATGTCGGGAAGTTCTTACGTTCTTCCCAACTCCTTTAACTCATATATAATAAAGTAAACTCTAACTTCCATATCCTTTATTGTTTCTCCTGAACGCATCTGTAATGATTCGTACTTATCCACGCACTGTTGGAGCTTGTTACACTTCATCTAATCTATTTCTTGACTCAAGGTGCCAAGAAAGTCCCACATTTCTTTGGCATTTTTGCAATCCAAGGCTTTGGTCACCAGAGGTTCTGATAGAGAATTTAATAGCCACGAAGTCCAGTTGAGCGCAAATTTGGTCATCTGGAGTCCACTCTGCATATGGCTGATAAGCTCATATTTATACTCGCTTATCAATATTTTTCTCCATGGTTTCAAGTGCATTCTATTAGGTTTTTACTTATTTTCGTGCATGAGTCTATTTTGGAGGGTGTTATACCTTTGATGGGTGATTTTTGCAGGTTTTAGGCCGAATTCATTGGGAACCCGTACCGAAAGCAGATGATTTTCAAAGGAACAGTCACTGATTCTTCCACACGTGGAATCCGAGCTAATGAAGCATAAAAATAGAAAGATCTTTGAATTATCTTTCCAACGCAACTGGAATCGGGCCAATCGGAGTTTGGGAGCAAAAGTTATGGCCAAAACCGTGAGACTGAGCAGAAGGGGATCGACACATGCATTTCTGTCGATCGAAATTCTCCCTGTCGATCGAGACAGAGGTCAAAGTTGCAGAATTGACACAAATTCAGCCCAGATTTTGATTTGAAGTCTGTGTCGATCGACAGGATTTCTGTCGATCGAGACAAAGGTCCGATGAGGTTGTTTTGGCCAGTTTTGGCAGTTTTTGCTATTTTAATCCAATACCTAATTAGGTCTTTCTTCCCCCTCTATAAATATGAACTCTTAGGCCCGAAAATTAGACTGTTTTACCTTGGATTTTACATTGATATTTGGAGTTTTTCAAGACATTGAAGGTTCCTCTTCATTTGTAAGTTCATCAATAACATGTTTGTTTTATTTCTAGTCATGTTTTGTGGCTAGAACCCTAAACAGGTTCTAGGGTTATGATTTCTTTTCTGATGCATGTTTAATTGATATCAACTCTTCAAGCATGGATTAATTCTCTGATTTAATTTTAAAATCTAGATTAAAAGAAGGACCGAGAGGTGAATTGAGATCTAGGTTTATAGTTAATAATTGATGGATTGAGAGATGAAAATTATTAACAGGAAGAGAGAATTAATTGTGTCTGTTTTCTGTCCAACCAAGAAGAAACCTACATAGGAATAATTAGATAATTATGAGATTGATTAATTTGGTGTTCTTGAGACCGAAAGGAGATAGTCACTAATTAATAATCTAGGATTTAAATTGCCCAACCAAGGAATTAAATCCACACAAATCTATGTTTTCCCCATTGCTGAGTTGATTGATATTTGCATGTTGATGATTATATTATCTGCCCTAGGATTTGTGTTTCTATTTATTGTTTGCAAAAACCTTTATTTTCTGCATTGTTCTCTTTAAATTACAAAACAAAATCCCTTTTTCAAAATCCTCAAACTTCTGTGTTCTAAAAACTATGACTAGTACTTTGGATTTTTCGTTGCACAGTCCCTGTGAGATCGACCACCTTAGGGTGTAAAATTTATTTGCTCACTGTTTCTACAGTTATCAAATTGGCGCCGTTGCTGGGGACTTGTCAGATTTATCCAATTATTAGTTTATTTTTAGTTCTGATGGATTGAGTCTGTAATTCTATTTATTTTTTGTCCTTGTTGGTTTTTGAGTTTTTTTATATTGTATTTAGTTTGTTGATTTTGGTTTTTGGTGTTTGATTTTCGTGTTTGATCCTATTCAGCTTTTCTGGTTTTTGGCCTCTGTCTCGACCGACAGACTTTCTGTCGACCGAAACAGGTGCAGAAAACACTCGTGTCGATCGAGAGCCTCTCTTTCGATCGACACAGTGTCTGATTTTTTGTTTTTTGTTGTTTTTGTTGCAGGTTTATGAACACAAGGGCCCAGGCAAGCCACTCGAGACGTTTGATCCACAGCTCGAGGCTACAGCTCGGAAGAGGAAAAGCAAAGAAAAACAAAGCACAAGCACATTCATGGATGAGAAGCCACCTTTGGAGGATCCCGAGACGCAACTCATCACTCAAGAGAATGTCGTCTTACTTGTCCAAGAAGTGAATCAAATGAAGGACGTCATCAAGCAAATCATGGCAAAAAGGGAAGCTGACAGGTGCGAGGCCGAAAGAAGAGAGAGAGAAAGACACCGCACAGATGACTCTGATGATGAGGACCCCAACACGATAGCCAAGAAGTACAGACCACAGCCCGGGAATGAGGGATTTTTTATTGGCATCACAGCCAATAACTTTGAACTTAAGACCGACTTGATTCAGATGGTTCATCAGAACCAATTTGGGGGCCGAGCAGTGGAGGATCCGTACACCCACATCAGGATGTTCGTGGAGGTGTGTGATACGATCAAGCAGGGAGGAGTCACCCAGGATGTGATCTGTCTGCGCTTGTTTCCCTTCTCACTTCGGGATCAGGCTAGGACGTGGTTTACAGCCTTGGACTGCAGCAACATCCGTACATGGGCTGATCTCAGAGCCGAGTTCCTCGCCGCCTTCTTCCCACCTTCAGTGATCATTCAGAAAAAGATGGAGATCTTGCAGTTCCACCAGAGGATGGATGAGACTCTCTTTCAGGCATGGACCAGGTTTAATGAGCTGCTGCGAAGTTGCCCGGGCCATGGAGTGGTCACCGAGGAGCAGTCTCATATCTTTTACAGAGGATTGACAGAAGAAAGCCAAAAGTCAGTGGACTATGCAGCCGGTGGATCATTGATGAGCAAGTCACCAGAAAAGGCCCTGAAGCTGTTAAAAAAGATGGCCCTGCATGATCAACAATGGGGGAATCCAAGGAGGCCACAGATCCGAGTTGTTGAGGCAAAGGAGGATGATGCATTGAAGAAAGAGGTTGAGAAGCTAATGGGGGAAGTTGAAAAACTAACTACTTTTGCTTCTGTTTTTGTTGCGCAGGTTGACCCTATCGCTCATGTGAACTACATGAATCGTGGTGGCTACCAGAATCAATACCGGCAAGGGGGATACCAACACTACCATCCAAAACCTCACCCAGGCTTCTCCTACTCTCAGCCCAATGTCGCCGAGCAACCACCTCCAGACTTCGAGGTGCATGATGGTGAAGTGGTGGAAAAGAAGAACAAAACCCTTGAAGAGGTGCTCAAGAATTTCATCAAAGCTTCAGACCACAGAGTGGGGAAAGTGGAGAAAGAAGTGGCAGGACTGACTACCAAGGTGGATCTACTCGGCAAGCATGTCCAAATCATTGAGACTCAAGTGAGCCAGATTGCTACCTCTATCGGGATGCAACACACTCCAGGAAAGCTGCCCAGCACCACCAAGGCAAATCCCAAGAACCAGAAAGAGTGCAAAGCTATGAAGCTGAGGTCCGGAAAGAGCTATACAGGTCCGAGCATGCCCCAAGGCAAGTTTGGGGGGGGAAGAAGCAGACCCAGCAGTTCCGACCTCTGTCTCGATCGACAGGAATCCTGTCAATCGAGACAGAGGCCCAAAAGAGGTAGTCGACACAGATTCAGAGGAGGAGATCAACAGAACCGCAGAGGGTGTGTCGATCGACACACCCCCTGTCGATCGACAGGCAGGTCAGACAGGAGGCCAGTCGACAGAAACATAGTTGCAGCCCCAAACCTCAATTGCAACGAGCTGATTTCTCCGGTGGATAAAAATGTTGATGTCTGAGATCGACAGTTAGGTACCGTTCTTCTTCTTGTCTGATTTTCAAACTTTTTCTTACTCTCCGAGTTCGAAATAAGTTTGGGGGGATGTGGAAAAGAAGTTGAGCCTTTATCCCTTATCTTTATTTGTTTTCCTGTTTTATTTGCTTTTACTTGCTTTATTTGGTTTGTTTAAATTTGTGCAAAAAAAAATATAGATATTATGTGAGGAAAATATTTAAGTAATTGAACCCTCTAGCATTATATGCAATGTTTGGAATCGATCTGTAATTAGTTGAATTTATTTCAATTGTGGTTGATTTGCCCATGAATGTAGAATACCACATGATATGGTCTAATTGAAACTTACACTTGCATGATGTTTGAGTGGATTAAAATAGACTAAGGAAGAATTTTGAACCCAAGTGAGATTTGAGCCGAGATTTGTTCATGAGAGATTCGCATGTATGTTTTCGTTTCTCTAGAACTTGCTTTTGTTATGTTTCAAGACTGCATAGTGTGCACAAGGATAGAAAATGATCTTAGGCCATCATTGTTAGCCAATTTATCCTATACACTGTCCCTTGTAAGATTTTATCCCTTGTAAGCCCCTTTGAGCCTTTTTCCATTTTTTGATTTTGTCTATAAAATTTCATATGGAATGGGTGAGATGTATCTTGTCTATGAGATTTGGGAAGAAAAAGGATGAGAAATTGTGAGCGATAAGAAATTATTAGAATTGGTGTGCAAAGAAAGAAAGCTCTAGGAAAAAAAAATGAGTGATGTCCTTATAAGCTCAAATGATTAAACAGAATTTTTAAGAGCATAAAAGGACTAGAAAAGAAAAAATATATAAGTGCCTTGGTTTGTGTTGGAAATATTAGGAGATGGGGTGGATGATGATAGATGGTGATTTTGATTTGTTGAAAGTGATCAACTCAATATTTTCTTTTTAGTCACTTGGCCATATTTCCCTACCTTATCACAAAAAACCCTACATTACAACCCTATCAAAGTCATTTATGATTCTTGAATTGTGTGCACAAATAAGCAGTGGAGATTTTAGAACTCTTGCAAGCCTATGGTAGAAATTTCTTCATACATGTCATGAGTGTTTTCATTTGAAACCTAAACACTTAAGTGATTGAGCGATACACTTTCCCGTGAGTCTTCCGAAGTTGATGAATATCTTATCTCTTTCAATTGCTTGTGTGATGTGGATTGATGAACCTTGATTGTGATGAAACTTGTGAGGCATTGCACTTTCAACTGCTTGAGATTTCTTTTCTTCTTTTCTTCGATTGAGGACAATCAAATATTAAAGTTTGGGGGGTTTGATAAGCTCATATTTATACTCACTTATCTATATTTTTCTCCATGGTTTCAAGTGCATTATATTATGTTTTTACTTATTTTTGTGCATGAGTCTATTTTGGAGGGTGTTATGCCTTTGATGGGCGATTTTTGCAGGTTTTAGGCCGAATTCATTGGGAACCCGTACCGAAAGCAGATGATATTCAAAGGAACAATCAATAATTCTTCCACACGTGGAATCCGAGCTAATGGAGGATGGAAAGAGAAAGAACTTTTAATTATCTTTCCAATGCAACTGGAATCGGGTCAATCGGAGTTCAGGAGCAAAAGTTATGGCCAAAATTGTGAGACTGCACAGAAGGGGATCGACAAATACATTTCTGTCGATCAAAATTCTCCCTGTTGATCGAGACAGATGTCAAAGTTGCAGAATCGACACAAATTCAGCCCGGATTTCGATTTGAAGGCTGTGTCGATCGACAGGATTTCTGTCGATCGAGACAGAGGTCCGATGAGGCTGTTTTGGCCTGTTTTGGCAGTTTTTGCTATTTTAATCCAATACCTAATTCGGTCTTTCTTCCCCCTCTATAAATATGAACTCTTAGGCACGAAAATTAGACTGTTTTACCTTGGATTTTACATTGAGCTTTGGAGTTTTTCAAGACACTAAAGGTTCCTCTTCATTTACAAGTTCATTAATAATATGTTTGCTTTATTTCTAGTCATGTTTTGTGGCTAGAACCCTGAACAGGTTCTAGGGTTATGATTTCTTTTCTGATGCATGTTTAATTGATATCAACTCTCCAAGCATGGATTAATTCTCTGATTCAATTTTATAATCTAGATTAAAAGAAGGACCGAGAGGTGAATTGAGATCTAGGTTTATAGTTAATAATTCATGGATTGAGAGATGAAAATTATTAACAAGAAGAGAGAATTAATTGTGTCTGTTTTCTGTCCAACCAAGAAGAAACCTACATAGGAATAATTAGATAATTATGAGATTGATTAATTTGGTGTGCTTGAGACCGAGAGGAGATAGTCACTAATTAATAATCTAGGATTTAAATTGTCCAACCAAGGAATTAAATCCACACAAATCTACGTTTTCCCCATTGCTGAGTTGATTGATATTTGCATGTTGATGATTAGATATCTGCCCTAGGATCTGTGTTACAGTTTATTGTTTTCAAAAACCTTTATTTTCTGCATTGTTCTCTTTAAATTACAAAACAAAATCCCTTTTTCAAAATCCTCAAACTTCTGTGTTCTAAAAACTATGACTAGTACTTTGGATTTTTCGTTGCACAGTCCATGTGGGATCGACCACCTTAGGGTGTAAAATTTATTTGCTCACTGTTTCTGCAGTTATCAATGGTTTATCCACCATTTCTGGTCAATTCACGTTGTCACCAAGTCGAGCATTCACCTTCTGTATTTTGATCGGTCCTTCTTCGTTTACTTGCGCCATTTTAGGATGAATATTCTTCATGGTGATCAGCGACCTCTTTTTCCAGACATTGTACGTTTCTGGAGAGAACTTTCCCAACTTTGCGTTGTTTGCCATTCCCTTTAACCTGAAATTCACACAAAAACACAAGAAAAATGGATCTGGTCCTAAGCGAAACAGAAGCAGCTAGTCTGTAAAGACCAACCGCTCTGATACCACTTGTTGGTCCCCGATCTGAGTGTTTATAGTTGCAGCGAAATTTTAAATAGGTCTTGCACTTAACTTACTGAGGTCACGACTCAGCAAGTGTTTATAAAATGTGTTTAAGCTCGAATATAGCTTAAATTTACTTCAAGTTGTACAACAACACTTGAGGTGTTGTGTTTCAAAATAAGTAACAAGTAGTAAAGTAGAAAGCAGTAAATAACACCAAGTTTATAGTGGTTCGAACAAATGTTATGCGTCCACTCTTCAGTCCACAGACTGGAAATTCACTAAGATTGATTACAAAGGTCAGACTTGATCTCTAACTGTGAACAACTCCTCCGTCTGATCACCGCGCACCTTCAAGCACCTCGGTTGTCAATCTCCTCGACACCCTTTATAGTGAGGACACACCTCCCTTGTCCTTTGGACGTCGAACTGGGAGTTTTATAGTTCTTCTCGGAACCTTTCCTCACTTGCGGTAGTAGCCCGTAATAATCAGCCTTGCAGATCAAGGTGATTGCTAGATTTTTTCTAGGATATAAAGAATCTCAAGAATAACCTTAGAAGCAAACTTCAAAAGGTCTCAAGATAAACTCAGAAGCTTTTGCTAAGCCTCGATCGATGTATGATTGGATTTTGAATTCCCGTGTGTTATTCGTGAAAACCTTCGAAACTCATAAAACTCAACTTATCGAACCTCAGAACTTTTTGTAGTTCATGGAATCCTTCTATTTATAGACGTTTCGTTTGAATCTTGTCTGCTAGAAATAGGTTGTCTGTTTGCCAATCTCCGTTTTTCTTTTTCTAAGAAGTGCAGAGACTCTTCAGATCTCATCCGTGTCTGATTGGCTCTCTCCTTATTTAGCCGATTTTGTCTGAACGGATCTTTGAGTTTAATTATGGAAATCTTCCTTTTGTCTATTGATAATTCTGCCTTCTGATTCCATGAGATTCCTTAAACTCTGAAATAAAGATTCTTCTTTTTTTATAACTTTATTCCGATTGTTGATTGCTATCGTATGCTGGGTAGTTGTTCGTCTGCTGAGATTCAGCAATCCGCTTGCTTTAATTCTTCAGCAACTTTAATATATTCGCTGAGTGCCTCCAGCAATCTGCGTATGTTTGCTAGCCTTTTGATACTCCATTGTTTGCTAGCCGCCTTAGCAATCTTCGTATTTGCTGACTTCTTCAGCAATCTCTTCTCGTATTGCTTGAGTCTTCTAGCATTCTTCTTCGAACTTTGCTGACTCCTTCAGCAAACTTCAGTGATTACTTCTAGCTCTATTACAACTCGATTAAGATTATCATATACAACACTTTTACAATCTGGACACGATTCTAAGTTGCTTGAAACTAGATATGCTAGCTTTGATGCACCAAAACTATAACAAATAGTACAATTTAAGACCAAGGGGTACAATAGTCCTAACAATGTGTTAATTCATGTTTCAAAATCGGTGCATATAATATACTCCCTCCGTCCCGGCTGAATTGTCCCGGATTGATTAGGCACAATAACCAAGGAGTGTGAGTGTAAAGTAAGTTGAGTGAAATTAATATTTTATTGTTGAGTGTGAAAAAGTTGCCTTTTTAAGTAATGGGACAATTGAGGTGGGACAGACGAATAAGGAAAGTGGGACAATTGAGGTGGGACGGAGGGAGTATATATTTAATACTTTTCCATAGAAAACCGAATATAATATTAATTTGAATTGACATTTTGCCTTGATTAATTACAATTACAAATTTGCTATTTTGTGTAGTAGTGTTTGATCAGACTTGATTTTTCTTGCATTTGCTTATAAACTTTTGCTATATAAAACTATTTACTCTTGATGTATTTGTGTGTGTGTGTAATTTATGTTTTTTTTCTTTAAAAAAAAATTTATAAATTTTTGTTGTAGACGTTTAAAGAAGTCAGGAGTTGAAGTAAATTTGGGTAGAATTTTACAAATACAAGTATAAGAAAACTCCACCATTCAATTTCAAACTCTTCGGTTAATTAATAATGTAATGT
The DNA here is from genome assembly GCA_026898455.1 of Plectranthus barbatus. Classification (NCBI taxonomy): domain Eukaryota; kingdom Viridiplantae; phylum Streptophyta; class Magnoliopsida; order Lamiales; family Lamiaceae; genus Plectranthus; species Plectranthus barbatus. The sequence goes on along the minus strand of JAPKLW010001409.1, from coordinate 135,538 downwards.
GTTTTCTATTCTACAAACGTTTTTCTACATCTAAAAATATGCACGTAAAATTATATAAGTCAATAAATATTAATCTTGATTTTAGGTGCATTGTAATTAATAAAATATGGTTCCTAATTGTCCCGAAAAGAATTAAAAATAATTATCCCATAAATTCGGCCCAAAACAAGAATGATCCAATTTATTAAAAGCCCATATTTAAATATATAGACTTAAACCCATTTTAATAATCTAATGGGCCTAGCCCAGCTCAGTTTCCAAACCCATTTTTTTTTTTGTATTAAATATATAACGGAATAATATTAACCAAAATATAGAAATAATAATATCATAATGAATTGAGAATACAGCATTCATATTGTATTTGTAGAAAATACGATGTTCGATAAATAATGCTATCATAAGTAAAAAGATGATTTATGAGCATAAAAGTATTCAAATTAGGCCTCTAATTAATTCATAGATTAAGACAAGAAATAAAACTTAGTTGTAGAAATTAAATAAGGGTGCAGGTGTGAGAGGTAGGGTAAATGTAGTTAATAGACGTAAGCAGTGATACCATTAGTGAGACAATATTCCACTAATTCTTTCCAATAATTGATTACTACACTAATCTTCTCATTCACCACTAATTAGCTTTTTCTCTACTCGCTATTCGACAGTATCTATTTTCCTTATGCTCATATAATCATACACATCTTCAACTATATTAAACTATTAAATGTGTCCCATATTACTTAAAGATAATGGTCCCGTTCATACCACTTTACAAAAGTGAAACTTTCCTTTTTTATAAATCGATTTTATAAGTGAGAATTGAATTCTAACATGGTATTCAAATCAACTTAATTACGATATTGAAAGCTTTAGCGTACTTGTCACCAATTTGAGATATATATAATTTCACACAATACGTATAAGCAGATGGGTTAAATGTAACTCAAATTAGCTGAAGACCAATGACCTAATGGCTTATAAACTTAAGTTATAAAAGCATCATTATCCTATTATGCTGATTTTGTATGGAAAAATTGGAGTTTAACATAATATATATAATTTCTATTTTCTTTTAGTGTAAGAAAGCTCACTAAGATTTTGTGGGATGATATAGAAATTATTAAATAAATGTTTAGAAAATAATGTCCGTTTTGAAATAAAGGATACTGGTCCAAACTAATTCTTAATTACTTTTCTTATTTTTGAGTATAATTCTGAATTTTTTCCAACACGAATTTGGTGATGGGCATTGTTTTTTGTTTTAATTTCTAAATGGAGTTAATTAAATTTTTACGTCAGCGCAACACAATCACAGTGGAATTCATTTCTTGATACCCAAAAAAGAATTTGTGTTGGATTTTGTGGGTTTAACAATGTTTATGTATTTTCTACAAGAAAAGTTATTTTTTTAATATATAGTTTAAGTTAAACTTAGTTATTTGGCCATTTGTATTGTTAAATCATGCTAATTATTTGTTTTGTTCCACAATTGGACAAAGCTTAGACTTTTGGTTTGTGATCCAATTGGCTTTTCATTTGGTCATTTTCTTGTAATTCCACTAAATTAAATATGATGCTGTTGAGCCATTGACTTCAAGAATAATTCACACATTATTTTGGTGAGACCCATAAATTCTCGACACTAGTTCCCTTTTTACATTGCAGAATATGTTTTGACATAATTTGACACAATATTCTGCTCATGACTACAAATTAGAAACTACGAGAAAGGCGGACGTAGAATTTAAATATAGTTGGAACTTGAACTCAATTTGGAATTGAAACTTTATAATTTCAGTTTTTTACCGGGACATCTAAATGCATGAATTGAAATAAATGTATTTTTATTTAAGAATAATAATAAAAGCATCTTATATGATTTAGAGATCATGATTCGATTAATGAATTCTATTTCATAAACAAATTCGCTCTATACTAACATATTTTCTAATAATTTAATTAAATATATTGTTAAGTTAAAATTATTTAGTTGTTGGTCCGGAGATTGAGTTTGGTGCATGTAACGCCCCCTACCGACTCTCCCGAATCTTCGGGTGCGTTACAGGGGGTTGGATGCTTAAAACAACGAAAGACTTTCATTATAATAAAAGAAGATAGAAAAATTATAATTTGCATCCTAACAACCCATCATTCATTCACAAAATGAGGTTATCAAGAGGAACAAACTTCTTGTGCAACAAAAAATCAATATAGAAAATGGGTTCTTAACAAATCACAAAATATAGGGAAGGAATTAATATTGGAGGTTCAAGCAACAGAGATTTATACAGCGGGGATATGCATATGAAGATGCATATCTCAGGATCAGCTCTCATTTTGTAACCACTTCATCATTAAACCTCTGCATTCCCATCCTCACTGCAAACATGTGCATTTAAAAAATAATACGAGAGGCTGAGTACTTACGTACCATGTGGAGACAATGCCTGAAAATATACATTTATAAATATGAAAGTTATGCCACACACAGATAAGCCATGGGGTTTTGAGAAAATATTTACCGTGTTTATCCAAAAACATTTTCATCACACTGCATGCATGCAGATTCACTCAACATGTTTTATATTTGTTTACCGTTGTGTGGCTGGAAGTTGGCCCACTACCAAGTCACTATAAATCAGTTGGGAATGGATAAACCACTCTACCCACTGTCATCAATTTGTACACAGTGTCTCAGATCACACAATAATGAGACAACACTCGATTTATAGGCATAAAGCCTCACCTTATTACACCCTGGGTATCAGCTCTCCTGGTGAGGAACCTATCATTTCATTTCATAATTCGTTTGCAAACATAAGAGATCTTGATATCCCTGAAGTTAATGAGATTTGGCTCAGGTATTTCATATACCTAGTTCTGTTCTCATTCAACAATGTCTCTGGTAATCGTAATGAACTAGAGGAACAGATATGACAACACAAAACATTTTGGCATAGACAATCAATTTCAAAACAAAGCATTTTCATGCATTTAGAAAATAGATCTCACAGCTCGAAAGGACATTTTATTTTTACAGAAAATAGTCCCCACCTTTAAATATTACAGATGTTTAACACGGATGTAGGAACTTTGATCTGATCAACTCGTATCCCCTTCAATCATCCAAACAGGAGGGACAACAAATTAGGTGGATTATCTAATTGTCAACCAATTAGCGTCTCAACTGACGTTAAACATATTCAGGTCCTATGACTGACTGACCGACAAACCCAACAATTCGACATGCATCCTCGTACCTCGAGACATGCATTGAATTTAACCAAAATTAATCATACATGTTAACTAATCCATGGCTAACGAATCAACTCAAACGAAGCATGTTTATATGTTAAACGACTCAACATGCAATTAATGATGCATCAATCAATTAACTTCAAAATCCGACGTCCAAAATTTATTCTTTCCACATAATATCATGCATGGAACATGCATCGAAAACAAAATGATTTGGATTGAAAATGGACGATAAACATGCACGTGAGCTTGCAACTGATCGGACGTCGACTGACACCGGCCACATCGATTGCCGCCGGCCATGTCGAGCGACGCTGGTGACGTCAAGCGACACCAGCATCAACCTGCAAGTCGACGTGAAAACTCAGTGCAGACTTGCGAACAATAGCAAGCGAGTTTGGCCATTTCCCGACTCTCTCCAGTCGCTCTGACTCTCTCCAATCCACTCCCGACATCACAAAACTTTCGATACCCAAACTACTTCAGATCTTCCCTCGTTATTTAAATCTTAGTTTGATGTGATCTCTTCCTAACACATCACGTGGTTTGGATCATACATGCACTTCTCAACTGTATACGTGGATCACATTACACACGTTTCCCATACTTGGCGGTAAAGCCAAATGATAAGCCACTGGGCCTATTCTTTCCAGAATCTCACAGGGTCCTACGAAATGTGGTCGTAGCTTACCCCTATTTCCAAATCTAATGTTTCTCCTCGTAGGCGAAACTCTTGGAAATTCTCTGTCTCCGACCTCGAATTGCAATCCAACCCTTCTAGTGTCTGCATAAGATTTATGTCTATTGTGGGCCTCCTTGATTGTTTCTTGTATATGGCGAACGACCTTGATCATTTCGCCAATAGCATCATGCCCAAGTACTTTTCTTTCTCCCACTTCATCCTAGTGAAGTAGTGATCGACATTTCTTTCCATATAAGGCTTCATACGAAGCCATGCCAATTGAAGCCTAATAACTGTTGTTATAAGCAAACTCAATCAATGGCAAAATTAGCTCTCAACTCCTTCATCGATCCAAGACACTATTCATAGCATGTCTTCGAGGGTTTGGATGGTCTTCTCAGATTGACCATCAATCTTTGAGTGAAACGTCGTGCTGAGATTCATACGGGTTCCCAATTCTCATAGTAATCTTATTCAGAATATAGACGTAAACAAAGAGTCTTGATCAAATGTTATAGCCACGGGTACTCCATGTAACCAGGCTATCTCTCTTGCATACAATTTTGCCAATCTATTTGAACCGCACGTTCGAATCTTGCAAGAAGTGAGCGCTCTTTAATTAGACGATTTACAATAATCCATATCGTTGTATTCCCTTTCTGGAATCTCAGTAAACTAGTTTAATTTTGTATTCCCTTTCTGGAATACTCTTCCATTTCATTTAGAAATATTTAACGGGTTTGATTTCCATACGGTTGCTGTTGTGATGCCTTTACTTTCTGAAAAATAGGCATTCTCAACATATAGCACTATTTTTCTCTTTATTCTACCAAAAAGATAGATTCTATATCCTGGTACATTTTCATACTTTCGGGATGGGTGGTATATGTGAACCATAAGCTTCGCTCATATTCTCATCCCTTAATTCTACTTCACTTGGTATGCATTTCTTTTCCTTATATATCTGAGCACCATCCGCTACTTCTCGGTATTCACTTGACTCTTTTACTCGAATTTCTTGATGCATCTCTTCTAGCTTATCATCATTTCTCTATTTCTCAATGATTCTCTACCTCAGGTCTAACATGACACTGAAGGTCGTTAAAGCACATCTCTTTCTTGCCAATGGCGAAATAACTTCAAGATGAAGTCTTTCAAAAATCTTTGACCAGCTCACACTCTCTGGTGAGAAGTGATCCTAATTGTGTTGCATCCTTTTTCGGCTCAAAGCATCAATGACAGAGTTGCCTTGCCTGGATGGTAATTGATCGTTAGATCATAATCTTTGATCAGCTTAAGTTATCATTTCCATTTCATTTTCACGTCCTGCTTGAAGAAGTAATCCAAGATTTTGGGATTTGCGGGTATGACACACTTGATGTCTCAAAATTTTCAAAGCATGAATCACTGCTGTTTAGATCATGAATTTGATAGTTCACCTCATATGGCTTGAGTTGATTCGATACATAAGTTATAACTTTGTCTTCTTGCAGCAATACACAGTCTAAGCCATTTATAGGCACGTCTGTGTATGCTTCGTAGTTCTTATCTGATTCGGGGACAACCAGAACTGGTGCAGTCATTAGACATTGCTTCAACCTGTGAATACTCTCATCACAGTCCTTGGTCCATTCGTATTAAATCCTTTTTATGTTGCAGTCATATCATAAGCATTGCTATCTTCGAGAAGTCTTCTATAACTCCTCTGGAACACCCGGCTAAACCAAGAAAAGTTCTGATCTCATTTAGTGTAGTGGGTGACTTCCACTTCGTCATCGTTTGTACTTTAGCGGGTCCACCTTGATTCCTTCTGCTGAAAACAATGTGACATAGAAACATCACTTCTCTAATTAAGAATTCTTTCTCATTGAATTCGGCATATAACTTCTCATTTCTGAGCATCTGTAACATTGTTCTCAAGTGCTGCTCGTGCTCTCTTTCGTTTCTTGAGTAGACAAGGATAACGTCAATGAAGAGCATAACCACGATCTCGTAGTGACCATACCTTGTCCGGAAAGCTATCTTCGGAATGTCTTCCTTTTGAATTTTTAACTGATAATATCCTGATTGAAGGTCTATCTTCGAAAACAAACTTGCTCTTTTCAGCTGATCGAACAGATTGTCGATCACTAGAAAGGGATATTTGTTCTCAAAATTAACTTATTCAATTCTTAGTAATCCATGCGCATACTCATCGATCTATCCTTCTTCTTTATGAACAAGACAGGGCTTCCCAAGGCGATACGCTTGGTCTGATAAAACTCATGTCCAAAAGTTTTTGTAGTTGCACTTTCAACTCTGGCAACTCTTTTGGCGCCATATGATAGGGTGCCTTGGAAATTGGAGTTACTCCGGGTTCCATGTATATCATGAACTCTACCTGCCTATCTGGCGGCAGTCTTGATAGTTCTTCTAGGAATACATCCTTAAACTCTCTGACTATGGATACATTTTTGACTGATAACTCCGACTTTTCCTCTCCTTCCAAATATACCAAAATGCTTGATTCTAAGTCCTTAGCATTAATCTCGAAGCTTGGAGTGTTGAGATAATTTGACACTTTCTGTTTTCTCCTGAATCCATAGACACAAGTTTTCTTGTTTTCCGATTGTGGAATTATAACTTTTCCTTCATGACGTAATGTAGTAGCCTTATTTTCCAACAACAAATCCATCTCTAAGATTACATCTACGTTATGTATATCCATAATGTTCATCTCCATTATCGACACCCAATGGGTATTCAACTGAGCGCCGAGGATAGAGTACACCAAGGTTATTGCAGTCATTGATCACTGCTATTTCTAACAGATTAATTATAATAACAGCGGCAAATAAATTTGTAAACCCTAAGGTTATCGATCCAGGGGAATTGTGTGGGGAAACTATCCTATATACTAGCTATGATCCTAAGATTCATTGTTTGAGAGATCCAAAATCAGGGTTTTAACTTCGAAAATAAAGATAACGATACTTGAAAATTAAAGGAGTTTTGAAAGCAAATTAAAGGAGCACAGATTCTAGGGAAGAACTTTTATTATGGATAACATGTAGGAGCCAATTAATTTAACAGGTGGAATACTGCAACAATGCTATATTTCCTTGTTTGGCAAATATAACCTAGATTACTAATTAGTGACTCATCTCCGCTCGGTTTCAAAGTACACCAAATTAGTCAATCTGATAAGCAAATCAGTTCAATTCCCTCATCTAGTACATCTGTTTGGATAGTGTAGATCGTATCATGCATTCCTATTCCCACTATTAATATTCACCTCTCGGTCCTTCTATCAATAGCTAGACATCTAAATTAATCGTCACCTCTCGGTCCTTGAATTAATCTAGAATTATAGAATAAACACAGGAATCATGAACCTAATTAATTAATCCTAACATGCATCCATAATATTATTCAAACCCTAGAACCCGCTAGGGTTTCTAGCCACTCATCGCAGATAGAAATCCAAAAGAAAACATATTAAATTGCATAAACATAAAAGAACTTACAAGAAAAATAAAGGGTTTCGTGTTTTCCAAGTCTCCAAACTCTCAAAACCAAATTGTAGAGCGAAGATATGATAAGGAATTAATGAGGAATTCTGAAAAATCGAATTTACATAGGTATTTATAGTGGTGGATGTGTATCCTATCAAATATAGGGCTAAAGATATGAATAAATCCGAATTTCCTCGAATTTCCGCTCCAGCAGACATCTCGCGTCGATCATGGGGAATCCACGTCGATCGACGAGCCTACTTGATTGGCGTCGATCGATGCTGATTGGCATCTATCGACGCAGCTTTTCGCCCCTCCTGCGCGTTCTCTCGGTTTTGGCCATAACTTTCTCTCCCGAACTCCGATTGACCCGATTCCAGTTGCGTTGGAGAGCTAACTCAAAGCATCATCCATTACCATGTGCCAATAGCTCGAATTCCTCTTGTGGACGAAATCGTCACTGCTACCCTTACACATCACTGCTTCCGGAACGGATTTCTCGTGAACTTAGGCCTAATACCCTGCTAAAACACCAAAACGTGCATAATACCACCTAATACAGACTCATGCATAGAATATATATATAAACTCAATAAAACTACATAAAATAGTAGAAAATAATATAGATAAGCGAGTAAAATAATGAGCTTATCAGTCATCGCCCCCGAAGACGATGCTACCCTTGGGCGGCTGCTCCGTTTTGTTGGCGATTTTGCTGCAGGGCTTGAGGCAGTGACTATTTGTCCTTCCAGCCTCCCCCTATGGTTCTTGTAAATTTCTACCTCAGTTGGTGCTTTCCATGTCCAGAATCATTCTCAAGGACTCTTGGTAATTTTTCTTAGTAAATGTAGACAAATGAGCTGAAATTCTCCTTCCTCAACCCGTCGTGGACTTTTCCGCTAACTTGGCATATATATTTACTTGCCAGAAGCATGCTGGATTAGCGCACAAAACCTTTGTCCATGGTCGTTGTCATCCATCTTCCCTGATCTAGTGGGAAGATCGTAATCCCTTTATCTCGACGATACTGGTTTGGTACACATTTTTCAAACAGTGACGCCCTTAGTTCTTCTCAAATGAACTGGTAATACTCTTTGAGTATCAATAACCCTTTGCGAGTCTCTCACCTGGGGTTAGCTTATCCGACAAACTGGTATGTCACGCAGCTAAATCTTATCAAAATCGGCGCACCGCATGCGCTTTGAAAGTCTTTTCCGAAATAGAAACCAAACTCTCAATTTTGAAGAAGTTCTATGTGCTTTTAAGGGCTGGCGATTATCCTTATCAAAAGATCTTGATTAATTGAAAGGTTGAGGAGCGGTACTGGTGTCTCACAAGACAGTATTTAAGATTCTCGCACAGATGCGCCTTCATCGTCAAGGGTAGCATCGTGAACTAAGGTGGCCTCACACCACTGACTAGACTCGGCCTTGTTCTAGTCATCACTTTCTCCTTATATGCATTTCAGTGTTAAGCATCAAATTGAAAATCTTCGCACATTAAGTTGTTACACAACAGCTCGTCATTGGGTTAAGAATTTTCTCGACACATTCTCAACCCACGCTTATTGCACAACCCTTAAAAAGCGTTTGCTAGGTGCGCGTCTCACGGTCGTAAAATTCTTAATCGATTAAATTCATTGCGAGAAATATGGTTATCAAATCGGTATAATATAGCAGATCATACTACATGTATGAATCATGCTGAAAATTTCTTAGCAATTGGTGCACCTGCCCCTCCAAGGCTTTACACGTGCATTTATGTCATGCTTATAGGGTTTAGTATCTCCTTGATACTAGTCCCACAAGCTAATATTGTACTCATACTTTAAACAATGGGGGTTTATAAACCCAAGTGGACTCAATCCCAACCATCCGTAATCGGTGATTTCGTATTATCACTCAATCGAGGCATTCTCGACCTCTTTTGGTTATAGCCATAAGTGAAAGTAAACATACTAACACTTAGCAATATAAATATCCTCTCATAGGATAACATAGGTAGCAAGTTGGAGATAACATTTTATCATAGTCCGACTTTCTTAAGAAATCATCCATGGCATGTCAAAGTTCTCCTCGAACTATGCCCATATCCAAGACAGTGGTTCGTTGTCACCACGATTCTCCGCCGCATTGCATTTAGGATCCAAAAGATTCTTATACATAAAGTATCTTTTCGAGTGAGAGTCCTCCATTTGATGTCTTGCAATTCGCATCCATCGATGCTTTTCTCATCAACTGACAGGTGCCTCTAGGCAATAGTGAAAGTCCGTAACTAACACTGTTCCAAAATATTTCGAAATCTTTCAAGTTTTCCAGAACCAGATTGGAAGTTCATTCGAAAACTTATTCTCTGGGTTGCACCCAACTCAACAATATCCGTAGATTTTTCCATTTCTACTCAATTTACATGATTGAGCTATATCAACACATTACTAGCTCCATTTCAAGTTCTCACCCGATCAAGTACGATAGAACTTACAATAATGAGCTTGATCATCTACTATACTCGACTAGTAGTGATTCCACTAAGCAAACGAAGAACTAAATCAATTCGCTCATGCTCTCACGAATGGAGCACGACCCGTCATAACAGTTAAAAATTCTCGCCAAGTAATGCTTCACATTACGACTTCACATTACGACTTCACAGAATCATAATCATTTCCAAGTACTTCGCACTTGGTGCTACGCAAACCAATCGCGTACCATTAAGCCTTAAGAAGCTTAATCAAGGCAACTCAAAATTGATATAACATGACTCAATCGTATGCTAATAACAAAATCAAAATGAGTGCATTTCATGCACGAATCATTCTCATGCTCGTGAGTAGCGATCCGTGCACCACTCGTACTCAAACCAGGCTCATATTACTAGTCTACACAAGACTCAGATACTATTGATCTGATCCAAAAACATAACAGCTCTCTGAGAGCTAAAACAATCATGTCAGTCATCTAACTTGGTCCACCTTACTCTAGTTTACAGACTAAGCACATACAATACTTCTTTTTTCAAGAGTTTGATCAGCTTCTACACCTATTCTAACACATCTCAAACGATATACTCAAAATAACACTGCTTGCAAAAATCATTTGACACATCAACTCACAATTAAGTAATTTTCATAGGCCACCACACTGGTGCCAAAATCAAACAACACGAGAAAAGTTTTCATGGGCTACCTCATCGGTGCCAAAATCATGCAATCATGCTTTAAAGCAGCAAATAACCTCATTAAGGTTAAATACAATGTGGCTAGAGCCCAACTCTTTCGCCAAAACAACACATTTGAAATGTCAGTATTCTCCCCTACTCCAAATGCTAGACAACTCAATCAACGACGATATGCAGTATCAGTATATCCCCAACTCCGATACCAGACACGCAATCATCAACAACATGCAATGTCAATATATCCCAACTCCTATACTAGACATGCAATCATCAACAACATGCAATGTCAATATATCCCCAACTCCGATACTAGACATGTAATCAACACAAGCAATAGCAATAGAAAAAGTCAAGCTTCATTGCTATGCTAAACAATCAATCAATCAAGACACTTGCAATCATGTCAAGTTCTTTTGAAAACATTTTCAATCAACACATGCTCAAGTGAACACAATTTGTTCCAAACAGTTCATAGCCACAAGAAGAATTGTGCTAGCATTTGAAAATCTTTCAATCATGATAACACAGTAGTGAACACAGTCACTAAAACCATTTTCAAGTAGGTATTTCAAAACATTTACAAAACGTACTTCATAGGTTGCGCATGATGGAATGGGTGTAAAGCATGACAAGACAATTATCTCACATTCAACTTCTAAAACAAGAGAAGTCTTGGTTGCCAGAGCCAAGGAAAAAGACAATAGACCGGTGCTCTGATACCACTTCTGTCACGCCTCCTACTGGCCCTCCCAAATCTTCAAGTGCGTTGCAGGTGGGTTAGATGCTTAAAACAGCAGAAGACTTTCATAATAATAAAAGAAGATAGAAAAATCACAATTTGCATCCAAACAACCCATCATTCATTCACAAAATGAGGTTATCATGAGGAACAAACTTCCCGTGCAACAAAGAATTAATATAGAAAATGGGTTCTCAACGAATCACAAAATATAGGGAAGGAATAAATATTAGAGGTTCAAGCAGTGAAGATTTCCGCAGCGGAGATATGCATATGAAGATGCATATCTTAGGATCAACTCTCATTATGTAACCACTTCATCTTCACACCTCTGCATTCCCATCCTCGCTGCAAACCTGTGCATTTTAGAAATAATACATAGGGTTGAGTACTTACGTACCCTGTGGAGACAATACCCAAAAACATATATTTATAAATATGAAAGTTATGCCCCACACAGAAAAGACACGGGGTTTTGAGAGAATATTTACCGTGTTTATCTAAAATATTTTCATCACACTGCATCATCACACTGCAAATTCACTCAACATGTTTCATATATGTTTACCATTATGTGACTAGATGTTGGCCCACTTCCAAGTCACGATGAATAAGCTAGGAATGGACAAACCACTCTACCCACTGTCATCAATTTGTGCACAGTGTCTGAGATCACACATCAATGAGACAACAATCAATTTCTAGGCATAAAGCCTCACCTTATTACACTCTGGTTATCATCTCTCCTGCTGAGGGACCTATCATTTCATTTCATAATTCGTTTGTGAAATAAGTGATCTTAATATCCCTGAAGTTAATGAGACTTGGCTCAGGTATTTCATATACTTAGTTATGTTCTCATTCAACAATCTCTCTGGTAATCGTAATGAACTAGAGGAACAAATATGATAACACAAAACCTTTTGACATAGATAATCAATTTCAAAATAAAACATTTCATGCTTTTAGAAAATAGAGCTCACAGCTCGAAAGCACATTTTATTTTTACAGAAAATAGTCCCCACCTTTAAATCTTACAAATGTTTAACACATAGATGTAGAAGCTTTGATCTGATCAACTCGTATCCCCTTCAATCATCCAAACATGAGGGAAAACAAATTAGGTGGATTATCTAATTATCAACCAAATAGCGTCTCAGCTAACGTTAAACATATTCAGGTCCTATGACTGACTGACCGACAAACCCAATAATTCGACATGCATCCTCGTACCTCGAGGCATGCATGGAGTTTAACCAAACTCAATGATACATGTTAACCAATCCATGGCTAACAAATCAACTCAAACAAAACACGTTTATATGTTAAACGACTCAACATGCAATTAATGATGCATCAATCAATTAACTTCAAAATCCAATGTCCAAACTTCATTCTTTCCACATAATATCATGCATGGAACAAAGAATAATCATCATATGAACTCATGCATAAAAAACGAAACGATTCAGATAGAAAATGGACAAAAAACACAAACGTGAGTTTGCAGCCTATCGGATGTTGACCAACGCCGGCCATAGCAACCGATGCCGGCCACGTCGACCAATGCCGGTGACGTCGAGCGACGCTGACATTGACCTGCAAGTCGACGTGAAAACTCAACGCGGACTCGCAAACAGCAACGACCAAGTTCGGCCATTTCCTGACCGTCTCCAACCGCTCCAACTCTCCTCAACCCACTCCTGACATCTTAGAACTCCAATGGACCAGATAGGATAGACGAAAATTGGAATAACTTGCGAAAAATTTTCAAAATAATCATCAGAATTAATGGAGTTAGGCAGCGGATCTAGTGTTTCCGGCAATAGGTCGGCCAACTCTTAGTATCAAAATGTTCCTTACGTCACAAGGAACAAGAATATGTAATTAGATTTCAATTTCGTTGCCAAACGGCAAAGTTATGGAATTAAATGTCGAATTCGATGGCTTACCAATGGGGCTACTTCAGAGCCCGATATCTCACTCGTTTCTTGAAGGAATCGAGTGATTCCAAGCTTAATATAAACTTTGAAGCACAAACCTTTTGAAGGTTTTAGCTTCATAGCAAATCTCCTACTATATTGCTTGGAAATTGCGATAGAAAAAGGACATACGAAGCTATCGGAGGAGTGGTGTGAGAAATGAGGTGGGGGCTGCTTTTTATAGGCATTCTTTTGCCTTGGAATGCGTGCCCAGCCTCTTTTTTATATTATCCATTTAGAAAATTGACAAGTGGCATGTTGGTCCAATGGGGTGGTGACACTTGTCACCGTCCTATTCTAGCTAATCCAGATTCGTTCTTGGGTGTATTCTATTTTAATTTTCAACCTTTCCGGATTCATAACTTGACATCCATTGTCCAAATTGAAAAACAAACATACACAGAAATGCTCCAAATCACGAAATCTACTCGTAGGTGCGATTCCATAATTTTTGGAATTATTTCATTTTGGACCCGAACTTAATAGTTCAAAAAAATCATAGAACATTCATCTGACCTTGGAATCTCAATCCGGTCATTTCTAAATTTATCTCAAGCATACCCTGGCTCAGTACAAGAAATGAAGCTCTTGGGTGCGAGTTATTAATTTAATTGCGACATATTTTCACAAGGAAAAATAGTTCGTCGCACTCGATCATAAATTGTGGTTGCATGGTCACTTAGTGTTATTCAAAACATACACATATGCATATTGCTTGGAAGAAACGGACTTGTATTCAACATTGGGTGTCATTTTCCATTTTAATTACAATTAATCTCAATTTGTGTAATAAAATTTTATTTATTCACATAATTAAGCTCTAATTAGCTTAATTTAAACTCGGGATATTACAATGTACGACAAAAATTTTAATATAAAACTTGCACTCTCAAACGGGTGGTTCTTGATCAGTTTAGATTTCTGAAAAACGTTTTTAGTGAGTACGAATATTATGTTTAGTTCGAGTATGCTCCAACATTAGAATGTGTTGGGTTTTAAATTCTTGCGAGAAATAAAATAAAGCAATAAAAGACAAGGATTTTATAAAGGTTCGGAGCCTAAAGCCCTACGTCCTCTTTTCATACCAAGGTCTGGAAATCACTAGCTTATGGATTATAATCTGTCGTCCGATCTACCACAAGCTGGTGAATGTCAATATCCACCAGTCCACTTGCTCACTCGTCCAAGATTTTGTTCTCCTCTAGCAGTCAGATCTGGAGTGTGGGCACACCATGCAGCCTCTGTCTCTGGAAGTTGGAATTTTATAGTTCTTCCCAAAACTCTCGAACTTATGGCTTGACGCCCGTGATAGTCACAACTTGGAGAGAGCTGCAATTGCGGTGTTCTTTTAGGAGAGAAAGAACACCAAAAAATAACTCTAGCTAGAAAGTTAGGAGTCTCATCTCCAATGGATGGCACACGGTCAGTTAAGATTTAACCTTGATGACAGAAACACTTAAGTGTTTACTCACACGAAGTGTTGTTGCTCTCTTGAGGTTTCTATCTTAGAGATCGTAAGTACTTTGAAGATCAATTTCTTAGTAAACAATTAGTAATTTTTGTTCTAGTCCGTAATCTCTCTACTGGAAGTACTTCGTCTATTTATAGAAGAAGTAAGAGATGTTTCGAAAAAATAGTCGTTTAGAGACATTCTAGATTCAAACAATCCAACGCATCTCTTTTTCTGTAAGGAGCGGGGTGCTTTTTCAGAATTTCTGCACTTGCTTCATCCTTTTCTGGCATAGGGTGTCGACATCCTATTTTTGTGTCAAACGGCTCTGCCAGTCCGAGGAATCTGAACTAGTTGGAGTAACTTCAATCTGTAAGGAGTCTCCACTTTTAAAGACTGATATTTAAGAATTCATTGGACTCATTATCCTTGTCTCTATGTGTCAATGGAAGCTAGACTTGTAAACTGGCGAAGATCCAAGCTGGGAGTCTATGATCAGTTTCTCTGATTCATCAGTTCCATAGTGGAAGCCAGTTTCTTCTGACTCTTCACACGACACAAACTGGGGTTAGGAAATTCGGCCCAGTTTGTGTTGATCAGTTTCATCAGATCTATTACAACTCAATACCCATCATAACATGACATTACAAGTTTGTACGAACTTATCTAATCTAAAAACACTACTAACTTGGTGGTTTCTATACATTTTTTTGACATCTTAAAACAACAATTAGGTAGAAATACTTCCTAACATTAGTTCAATGCATCAACCAATACTTTAGGAATACTTCCTAAAGTATGTATACACACACACACATATATATATATATATATATATATATATATAGAGAGAGAGAGAGAGAGAGTAGTGATCATATAATAAAAGACTTTCCCATGCTAAATGAAAAATCAATCTGGGCTGCTTATTTTTGTAAATCAACGCACCAGATTATTCCAACTCCTTTAATTAATTCAGCCGAGATTTTTAATAAAAGGGTAAGATAGTAATGCAGCCTTTAAGTTTGAGTAACCGTCTTCTCTATTTTAGATCTAAACATTTTCTCTCCTGATTTTCTATTTCCTCCCATTATAATCAAACGATTATATCTTTCTCAATTCAAATCTATTTTTTACGAATCATATATCAAATTAAACGTATTTTTACGATGATTCATATGATATCCATATTGAATATATTAAATTTAGAAAATTCGTACGAAAATCTTGATATTATATTCAGCTAGTATATGTTCTTCATTATATTTACATTTAGGATAAAAAATGCATCAATTACGCATAAAATATGTTCCAAATATCTGCATTTTTTTTTGGTATCAAATGATGCATTCGTAACTTGAATAAGATGCATTTTTTATTCTAAAGCATATGCATTTTTGTATTCATATTGAGTACATTTTTTGTATTGATTATATGCCGCATTTTTATGCCCAAAATATTGCATTTTTTACATCGAATGTATGCATATTATGTTTTATGAACTGCACGAAATGAAATTTCTGAATATATATTTTTCACATTTTTACCCTTTTATGTATTGAGTATGTACAAAATATGCACCGAAAATTGGACAGGATTTGTTTAATCTGAGCCGTCGATTGAAATATTTAAAGGTTCAGATTTTTTCGCATTTAGCACGGGAAATCCTTTTATCACCTAATCACTACCCTATATATATATATATATATATATATATATATATTCATTATTTATTGAATAAATAAGATAATTAGGGTATTTTAGTAATCTATCATTTAAGTTTGAATAACCATTTTTTCTATCTTTAGATCTAAACATTCTCTCTCCAAATTTTCTCTTTCCTCCCATTATAATCAAACGATTATATCTTTTTCGATTCAAATCTATTTATTACGAGTCATATATCAAATTAAACGTATTTTTACGATGATTCATATGATATCCATATTGAATATGTTAAATTTAGAAGATTCGTACGAAAATCATGATTTTATATTCAGCTGGTATATGTTCTTCATTATATTTACGTTCAGGATAAAAAAGCATCAATTACGCATAAAAAATGTTCCCAAATGTCTGCATTCTTTTGCATCAAATGATGTATTCTTAACTTGAGTAAGATGCATTTTTATTCTAAAGCATATGCATTTTGTATTCATATTGAGTGCATTTTTTGCATTGATTATATGCCGCAGTTTTATGCCCAAAATATTGCATTTTTTACATCGAATGTATGCATATTATGTTTTATGAACTCCACGAAATGAAATTTTTTAATATATAGTTTTCACATTTTTACCCTTTTATGCATTGAGTATGTGCAAAAAATGCACCAAAAATTGGACGGGATTTGTTTATCTGAGTCGTCGATTGCAATATTTAATGGCTCAAATTTTTTCTCATTTAGCACGGGAAGTCCTATTATCACCTAATCACTACCCTATCTATATATATATAGGGATGCATTCATATGTTAACCACTTCCCAAATGTTACCTGTTACTTCATTGTCGGTGCATTATCTAGACAAGCTAACTACATTATCTAGGTCATATTAGGTACATTACGAAGATAATGTATTACATTATTATTGCATTACATTATCTATCAGTTTGTACATTATCTTCGTAATGTACCTAATATGGCCTAGATAATGTAGTTAACTTGTCTAGATAATGCACCGACAATGAGGTAACAGGTAACATCTGGGAAGTGGTTAATATATGATTACAACTCTCTCTCTCTCTCTCTATATATATATATAGGAGAGTGATCACATGAAAATGCTTGTTATCATGAGAAATAAAAATAAATCTCGGTCATCTAAATTGGTGATCCGACGCTCAAGACAAATAAATATCGCCTGCATTATAGTGTACTAAAACATGCATTGAAGGATAATTTTGTAAAAAAATTTCTCTCTTCTCTAAAATCATCCTAAATCTTTGAATAATCATAACTCCTTCGATTTAGATTATTTCTTCATGCATCATATATCAAATTAAAGGTAATTTAATTATCTTTCAAATAAAATCCCTATTGCATATGTTTCGATTAAAAGATCATTGTAAAAAAAAAGAAATTTAGTGATTATATGCATAATTCTCGTACAAGTACACTAATTCTTATGTAATGAATGCAGTTGCACAATATAATGCATGAAGTTATATTATATAATGCATGAAGTTATATTATATAATGCATCATATGATAAATAAAATGCAATATATATTTTTTCTTCAGTGAAATCATCATTCATCATTATATCTGCACTTGTTATGTATTATATGTTAATAACATATGCATCATAATAAAAGTAATATAAATTTGCTCTAAAATAAAAGTAATACCCTATATTTTTTATTGAAAAATCATAGTAAATGAAAATTATTGACTATATGCATGATTCTTGTAGTACACGAACTCTTATTTAATGAATGAAGTTGCACAATATGATGGATGAAGTTATAGTATATAATGTCGAATATGATTGATAAAATGCAACAAGTTTTATTTTAGCGAAATCATCAATATTCATCACTGTATTTGCACTTGTTGCGTATTATATAGTAAACATCTGCATTATATAGAAAGTAATATAATTTTGCTTTAAAATAAAAGTAATATCATATATAATGCAGGAAGTAATACCGTATAATAATTGTAATATTTTTCTAAAATAAGAGTAATATCATATTTAATGCAGGAAGTAATACCGTATAATAATTGTAATATTGTTCTAAAATAAGAGTAATATCATATTATAATGCAGGAAGATGTTTGTTAGGTACATAATGCATGTTTCCTAGGTACATAATGCATGTTCCTTATGTATATAATAAATGTTTGTTAAATATATAATGCATGTTGAGGTTGAATATGCAAATAGAATCTTAAATAAATACAAAATGACAAAATACCCTATAATGCAGATTTTTTGAGATAAAAAGACCGGAAATTCTGGTAAAATCCTGAGCATATATTCACAAAATCAATAACGATAATTTATTCTTATTTCTCATGGTAAGAATTATTCTCACTAGATCATATCCTTATATATATATATATACATACTTTCTCGAGTCAATAAATTATTCAGGGTTCCACCTTCAACAAGAAATAAAAATCATTTATTCTGCTATGCTCCTTCTTAATTTATTTGACATACTTCATTCACAACAAAATCACTTACAACATAAATAAAGATCATGTACCCTAAAAAAAGAAATTGTTTCGAGCAATTGACTTGCTCTGCCCCCAAGGGTTCAACTTCTCCCCTATAAACCTCTCGCACATGATTTCTTCCAAGTGTTCAAGTTTTAATTATTGTTTCAACAACTCTAAATAATTAATTCGAAATCTCTCCTATAAAGAATGGCCAAGAGAAAATCTTTAACACTTCCATTAATAAATAGAGTTGTTACGAACTCATACACACATATGTGATGGAAATTTTATGCGATAAAAAAAAAAAAAAAAAAAAAAAAAAAAACACATGCATTCGATTTTATAAATATCTATTTAGCAATAAATCTTAGGGTTGATGGTGACACCAACACAATAGGAGAAATCTCATAGGTGACACATCCCAAATTTGTTACCCAGAGGCAAAAAATTCTGTATAAATATAGGTGGTTTGGGGGTGGATGATTTATTTCATTCTCTTATATCATCCTCAACTAAGAATTTGTGGCCATTAGTCATTCTATTCCAAATGCCATAACTTCATATCTCATTTTCACTACAATCCCTTCACGCAAAGCAAAATGGGTAATTGATGTAATTATTCATTTAATCACTCTTAAATATTTGGATTTTGATTGGCTCTTGAGTGGCTTAGCATGTGATTAGGTTTGCAAACATGAGTCGGTTGTACGTTTGACCGGTATTTATGTTTTTCTCTTATTATTAAAAACGTACAAATCTCGCTTGCACGAATAATATTTGAGACTCGGTTTTCTCAAGAGACTTCAGTAATGAATGTTTCATGTGTAGATATTTTTTATATGCATGAGAATTTGCAGAATTGATTCACTACTTGAAAAATGACATCTATTCCTAGGATTTTCATAGGAATTAATTGAATTCATATTTGGTTGATGCATACATAAAATTGATTGATAAATGATTGAAATATTTCTTGAACTAGCATATTGAATATTACATTACATGGCTCAAAATCAAATGGAGAGGGCCAAAATTTCCTCTAAAGGAAAAATGTATCACCATCTCTCCTTTTCATTCCAAAATCAGAAATTATGGACCCATTCCAAATTGAGCTTCGAATTAATAAAATTTATTTAAAAAAAACTTAACAAAACCGATGCATATTTTTATCTATAATTAAATACTTAACTGATAACTTCTATCTTATTAAATAGAAAACCAAGATCTTATGGGTTATAAAGAAACACAATTTTTGTTATATTTTTTTCTTGACTATGAAATCTTGCACATGAGGTCTAAACTAAAGTCATCATATCCTTTTGTAAATCATCAATGATTTATCATATGGTCAAGATTGATCAAATCTCAGTTACCATAAAATCTATCAAAACAGTTTATGTAAAGATGAAAAGACGCAAGTCCATAAGAATTTTCACATATCTATATTTGATAAACATTCGAATAGGTACATTTTTTCTCCTATCATGAAAAAAAAATGTTATAACATGATCCTTATTAAATCATAATTAGGTAACTTAGATAAAAATATTTGACTAATGAGTGAATTCCCTGTGTTCGGGGTCCCTTCAAAAATATATATTAAATGGCGCATCTCTTATATTTTCATTTTTTTTAAGCATTTGACATTTTGTGCAAACAATTTCATACCAGTCACATTGTAAAAATCGAATTAGGAGACCTTTATCAATCCTATTAACCACTGAAATATTCGACTAGTATTTAACGAGTTTTATATATATATTTATGTGAAGATTTGATTGATAGTTAAGGAAACACATTTTGAGATGCGAATGCGGTCACCTTCATGTGGGCGGAATTCCTAGCGGGGCCCACCAAGTAGATTAGACCAATGAAGGCCGGTCACGTGGCACTATTCGAAAGTCTCATGGCTTGTTGAGTCGTTGAAAAATGTGAAGAAAATATTGACAAGAAAAATCAAAGATACGCTGCGCATACACACACTACTACTGCGGTGGAGTCCAGTTGTGTACCATACACACTATTTGATTGCCTCCTACATTTTTCATACACCCATCTATGCATACACTATACATACATACACGTATGAATTATTTGTAACAAATACATACGTAATTGAGAACTACAACTAACATCACAATAAAGTGTATGTATACGTGTGAGATTTTCTTTTTCTTTTTTTGCTTTTAGTAAGAGAACAATGAGAGAGAATTTAAGATTTGGATAGTGTAAAGTAGTTGATCAATCTGGATTGAACACCAAATCCAAATAAAGAATTGGGGTTTAAGAAAATAATAATAAAATTACGAGATGATAATTTAGAAAATTAGGGAGTTTATTCCACACGTGGCCAGAAATAGAATTAGAATTAGAATTAGGTGACATTTTATTTCAAGGGTTGCGGCTCTGAGTGCTTCCGTCTAGGAAGCCCAATTCTGGCAATTAAAAAAAATATTTATTTATTTTCGATAAAAAAAAAAAAAAAAAAGTGTACACGTGGAGCATCACTAACACCTCCTCTCTTGGGACCACTTCCGATGGCTTCTCTCTCTAAGATTCCCGCCGCCACGCCCCGCTCCGCTTCTCTCACTATATCTATCTATATACCTATAGTATACACACTTGTATGTGACTGTATAAATATATAAATATCTATTTAATTTCTATGGCTATTTTTATTTATTTATTGATTTCTCTGTATATTACTCCCTCCGTCTCGAAATAATTGTCTTATTTTTCTTTTTTATCTGTCCCAAACAATTGTTCTCTTTCCTAAAATAGAAAATTAATACACACACTAATAAGGGAAAACTATCAATTTTATTACGAACTATTCATGCTTTCTCAAATATATTACAAACTATATATATTATCAAAAAATATTACAAACTATTAATTTTGTCTCAAATTTATGACGGGAGCAAATTTCCGGCAACGGAAAATTGATATGGCACGCCGGAAGACACGTCAGCGCTTGTAAAATTACACGTCAACATATAAAGTTTCTCAAATATATTAAAAACTATTGTTATTTTCTCAATTATATATATATATATATATATATATATATATATATATATAAAATACTCAAACTATCAAGTTTTTAAGAAAATATATTGTTATATATTTTAAACATTTAAATAAATATATAATTTTACTTAAAATATTTAAATAATTTTTGGATAAATTAATAAAATAAAAAATGACAAAAAAAAATGAGCTCACTTGCAATATTTAATGGCAAAAAAATGGAAAATTATTATTTAATTATACTTATATGTAAATTATATTTAATTGTTATTTTTCTTTGGCCATTTCACATATTTAAGTATAATTAAATAATTTTACATTTCTTTGCCTTTAAAAATTGCAAGTGAGCGACGATAATTAATTTATCAAAAAATATATATTTAAATATTTGAAGTACAATTATATATTTATTTAAATGTTTAAAATTTTAAAATATATAAAAATATATTTTCTTAAAAACTTGATAGTTTGAGCATATTTTTAATATATATATATATATATATATATTAATTTGTAATATAATTGAGAAAATAAAAATAGTTTGTAATATATTTGAGAAATTCTATATGCTGACGTGTAATTTAACAAGCATGGACGTGTCTTCCGGCGTGCCATGTCAATTTTCCGTTGCCAGAAATTTGCTCCCGTCATAGATTTGAGACAAAATTGATAGTTTGTAATATTTTTTGATAATATGCATAGTTTGTAATATATTTGAGAAAGCTTGAATAGTTTGTAACAAAATTGATAGTTTTCTCCACTAATAAAATACTGATTTCCTCTATCTCTACTCGCATTGATATCTGTGCCATTTAAAAATAGGATAATTGTTTCGGGACGGAGGTAGTATTATTTGTTATGCAATTTAGATTATTTTTTTTTAATGTAGCTTCATATAGACATAGGCAGTGCAATCAATGTAAGTGTTGAATTAGTTATAGGCATCGCAAAAGAGTACTACTCGGTTGAATTCGAATTATTTTGTGGAACCATAAATTTATTGTTCATTTAATAGCCAAAAAGTCGTCTAATTAAGTAAAGAAAATCGAAATGAAATAAGATGACATTAATTAATTTAAATTCATTAAAAATGAGGTAAAGCATATGCTACTAAATATTTCACTATTTTACATAAGAGGGTGCGGATAAACTTGAGAAATAAAACATAAACAAACCACATATGGATAAATTATACTCCCTCCGTCCCATAACAATTGTCTTGTTTGGAAATGGCACAGATACCAATGTGAGTAGAGATAGATGAAATTAATATTTTATTAGTGAGTGTGTATAAACTTTCCATTTTAGGAAAGAAGACAATTGTTTGGGACAGACGAAAAAGGAAAACAAGACAATTGTTTTGGGACGGAGGGAGTATTAAATAATTATAGGTTCGACAAAAAATATGTTCCCACATTACAACCTTTGTTTCTAGAAATAATGATCTCGAATAATCAACCAAAGAGGGAAATTCAAATACAACAACAACAAGCCTCTCAAGGCAACTTTTCTTTTTAAATTGTTAAAGAAAAAGTTGGAGTTGTGAGGCACAAGTGTTGTAATTAAATCATACTTCCATCGTAATAAAATATTAACATTTGAAGAGACAAACTACATTAAGCAAAGTCCAACATATAAATTTTTTTTTAAGAAAATATATTTTGTTCGAACTAGTAATTAATATAATGGGTTTTGATTAGACGATGTGTATAGTTGTAAGCCACTCACGTGGCATTTCATTAACATGATAAGATCATAGTATAATGGGTGTCTTTTTTATTATTACTAGTATAATAAATATTATTATTACAAAAATATGGCATATAAAATAGGAGAATATTCTATGCCCTAAAATCATTACATGATCACTTTCTTACCTTAATCTAAAAAAAGCAATGGGGGCTTTCATCTGGTTCAGGCCCCAATGGCTATGTTCCCAAAATTCCACAACTATATTAAAAGATTAAAATAACAAGCAACAGAGACGTTTATTTATGTTTATATAAATATATAAAGATAGTGGAATCAATTATTCACACATACAACTATCTCTCTCTTTCTTTTAATTAATCCCAAATCTTCTGCTACATGCTATCTTTCTAGCTAGCTCCAAACACTTTAATCTTTGTAAATAGATATTTTTAATCTTGGAAAATCTGGTTTAGTGTAGTTTCCTATTGGAATGCCTCGATACATCAACGTCATCTATTCGATATGCAAACAATCAAGCAACCCAATAGAAGAAAGAATCGAAATAAATCGTACTTGATTAATGCATACAATGAAATGAACTCTTTTTGGAAAGTCGTGTTTCCAATTAGAAAATAAATTTGAAAATATGAAGAATATTAATTTAGACTCAATTTGAATTCACAATGATCGATGGAGTTACAAATTTTCATCAAACTAAGAAACAAAGAATTATACAAGCATTTGATTAAAAACTACACATCAAAAGTTGAATGAGAATGGCCATGTCCCTCCCTCTCCTCAAATACTATGAAGAATTTTTGTACTTTAAAAGAAGGAACTAACTAATAAGTATATATTTTTCTAGCTAGCTAGGGTTTTTGTCTTGATTAATTATATATATATATATATATATATATATATATATATATTAGACATTTTTGTTGAATTGCTATTGCAAGAACCACACGTCATCAACATTCCACAAGCTGTCGGACACATCTCCGCCGTCCATCGTCCACTGGCTGTTATGCTCGACGAAATCCAGCCCTTGATTGAAGTAGCCGACAGCTGGGCTGGTTAGAGATTGATCGCCGCCGTAGTTGGAGAAGTGATTACTCGCCGGATAGTAGTCCTGATTAGCTTGATAGTTGTTGTAACAGTCCGTCAAGTCGGACACCGGAGTCCCGAAGGAGTCGGACGACGCGGCGGCGCTGGAATTGTCGGGCGTGAAAGTGGCGCAAATGGTGGGATGCGTCAGTGCGAGTTGAGGTTGAGGTTGAGCAGAGCCCGTGCCATGATTTGCGTTGGGCAAGTGGTAAGTAGGGGCGGAGGCGCCTGCAGCGGTGGTGGTGGCAGAAGCTTGGATTCGCTCGACTAATCTGGGCATCCATAGATAGCGCATGGTGTCCTTGAATTGCTTGCTGTTGACGTCACATTTGAGCTGCTTCGCATGCTTCTGCACACGAGTGCGCCAGTAGTTCTTGATCTCGTTGTCAGTTCTCCCGGGTAAATGCTGCGCTATTTTCGACCACCTTCAGAAATATCAACAAATTCTATATTAATATTCATATAATCTTCTCTTTCAATATTTCATCATCATCGATCACAAAAATGAATACATATATATAAATAATAATATACATACCGATTGCCCCAGCGGGAATGGAGTTCAAGAATCAAGAGCTGCTCCTCGAGGGTGATGTTTCCGCGGCGGACGTCGGGGCGGAGGTAGTTCAGCCATCTCAATCTGCAGCTCTTCCCAGTTCTCTTTAAACCTAATTTCATTCATTAATTCACAATCCCATTTAGCTAAACAAGAGGAGGAAAAAAAACAAATTAAGCTTTAATTGGTAAAGTTTCACACGTAAATTCTTGGACCTTTTTGCATACTTTTTTAGTGGATTTAGCCTCAACTTCTTTTCTTGTACGGATTTTTCATATACAACAGCTACTTATCTTTAAACAAATTTCACAACTTTTTTTTTTTTTTTTTTTTATAATTTTTTGAAATTTATTCCTACCTGCAGAGCGAGCAAGAGAATTCCAGCGGCCTTCGCCGTGGTGGGCGATGTAGTTGATGAGGGTGAAGTCTTCATCAACAGTCCATGGTCCTCTCCTCAGCTCCAGCAAATCTTCTTCACTGTAATTTCTTGAAGCGTTTCCATCTTGATGATGATCCATGTTGAAGGTTTTGTAGCGGAGAGAGTTTGAAATTAAGTTGATGATGATGATGGGTTGGATTGGAGTTGGAGTTGGAGTTGTAATTAGAGAGAGAGAAAATAAAAGGGAGTGGGGTTGAGGTGGAAGAGGATAAAGGAGAGAGAGGGCTTTATATAGGAGAGATTTTGAAAATGGTGGCATGCCAGAGAGAAGGCTGCAATGCAATGCAATGGTTTTAGATTATTTTTTGTTTAATAAATTGCATTAATTGCACTAATTATTCCAACTATTAGAAAATTATTAATTAGTTACGCGAAAGGTTGACTCTTTGACTTGCCTTATTTCTCTTGTGTGGAAAATCCTTTATTTTATTTATTTTTCGTGAGTATTTAATTATATATATATGAATGTGTTAATACATTACATCAAGTTGTCATAGAATTTGACTTTGTCACTTGTGATTGTACTATGTGCTGGTTTGGTACATTTAAATACAAAAAATCTTATAAATTATTAGTATCATAAATAATTCCATTATTCATAAATTCTATGTATGCATTTGGGTTTTAGAATCTTTTGATGTTTTCTCTACTTCCATGTAAACATTGTATGATTGATGCAATTGAATTGGACTGGACTGCACTGAAATTAGTGTTTTATTTATTGTTGAATTTATTGATATAGTCAGAGCTTAAACAATCTTTTTAAATTTAAAATTATGTTGAAATATTCCTTTTTAATGTAGAAAATAAATTAATTCATTGAGAAAAAATATGTTATCTTATAATTATTAAAGTTTTATAACTTATTATCTAAATTATAACGAGGTTGTTGGTCCTCAATCAGAATTATAATGTGCGGAAATAAGTTTGTAAATCCAATAGATTATCAGTTAATTCTTGAGGAGTAAATAGTCAGTTAAATGTTATTTAGGCTGAGCAAGTTAAGAGACCCCGTTACAAATATACACCAACAACTGATGGTTGTCGAGTTTTAAAGATAGTTAAAAAAGCAAGTACTCAAAACAGTAAATGACAAATGATTTATAGTGGTTCAAAAGCAAAAAATTCATATGTCCACTCTTTGTTCTCCACGTATGGAAAATACTGACTTCAATTGTTCATGATAGTCGAATACAAGTTACAACTTATGTTCCTCTCTAACTGTTGATTTCAACTATTTTCAGTCACCGACAATGCATGTTGGTCCCGAAATCAGAGATGTTTTGTATGCAGCGGAAGTTTTAAATATATTTGCACTTCTTAAAACTTAAAGTCAGTTTTCTGTTTTCGAAAACTTAGTTTAGCTCAAGTTCAGTTTAGGTTTCAGTTTCAAGTATACTCTTCAATACTTAGAAAGTATTGAATGTTTCAAATAAGTATGAAAACTAAAAAAAGTAGAAACTTAAATAAAACACTAAATCGACTCAGAATATTTTATCGTGGTTCGGAGTCTTAAGTCCTACGTCCACTCTTCTGAACTTAACCGGGAATCCACTAAGTAACAGAGTACAAGCTTTCTCACGATCTATACTAGCCCATTGAAATCCTCCGTCCTTCGGTCTGCTAGGTCACTCGCCTAGAAACTTGATCTGCTCCTTCTTCAGAACTGAAGTGAGGACGCACCCCGCAGCGCCTTTAATTTGGATGGTTGGATATGTGTTTTTCTTCCCAGAACTTCAATTGGTTGGCAAAGCCCATCAGAATCAATATTCCAGAGTAGAATACTGGCAGCTGTGTTTATTACTTGAAAAGTAATAAACACCAAGTAGATAGCTTAAGCTTGAGCCTCGTGTACTTAGACAGATACACGGAATAAGTAGCTTAAGAGAAGATGTTAAGCCTCGTGTTCAGACACGGAATTCAGAGAACTTTTGAGAGCTTTGACTTTTCAGTTTGGCAGAGTTTTGGCTAGTTCTTTTGCGAGATTCATGATATGTAGCTTGGTCGATTATTTGAATTATGACCGTTAGACACAAAGATTCAGCCTTTAGAGATAAATGGAATGTCGTCCAATCATTGCCCATTTTTTATCTGTTGTTGCAGCCTGCTCTGTACTCTGCTCTGAACTACTTTTGACTATGGCAGTGTACTTTCACCTGCTCTTGTCAGACTCATTTTTAGTTCGATGAATCTTAAGCTTAAGTTCCTCGTATTGATTTGTTCACTGACACTTTAAGGAACCTTGATAACACTTCGAGTTCGCCTTCGGATTCCTTTTGTCTCTTTGAGTTTCACGTGCTCCTCAACTTCTAAAACTGAAAACTAAAATCCTCCTGGTTTCAAGTTTTAAGTTTCGGCTTCTCTTTAGTGAAAACTCATTTTCCAGAAATTGAGTTTCTGGACATTTTAAGTTTCAGTTTTGAAACTTGAACTCAGCATTTCAAGTTT
This sequence comes from Plectranthus barbatus, assembly GCA_026898455.1. Taxonomy (NCBI): domain Eukaryota; kingdom Viridiplantae; phylum Streptophyta; class Magnoliopsida; order Lamiales; family Lamiaceae; genus Plectranthus; species Plectranthus barbatus. Next base: position 107,324 of record JAPKLW010001409.1, on the reverse strand, counting down.
CTCAGTATCTTCACTTTAAGTACTGAAACTTGATTCTTGACATCTCGAGCTTTGACTTCTAACAATTTCCTTCTTCAGAAATGCAGTTTCTGATTGCTCGATCCTTAGCTTCCAGTTTCTAGTTTCTATTACAACTCGATATATCATATACAAGAATTATATGAAGAAACATACAAGAAATTTAAAGTCAGTTTTGACACACCAAAGCTTCAAAATAAGGGGTAAACTGAAACTCAATTTTCAAAAACTTCTCCCTTTTTGGTATTGTCAAAACCACTTATCTAAAGTCAGGAAACATACACATGATAAACTGAGTTTATAACGACACTACTCAGAACACCGTTCCTTTAACCGACCTACTCTATTTTATCTTCCCCCTGAATTGGAAAGATATTGCTTGCTTAATCAAAAAATAGAGTGAATGTAAAGTTGTTGATCACATGGAATATGTGAATTCAGCCAGGTTAAAAAATACATTTGTAATGGAGCGAGAGAGAGACAATGAGATTTTGTCTTCAGTCCAGTTTTCAGTTTTTCATTTAATGTGAGAAATTACAAGTATATAAAAAACTGAAAACTAGAGCAAGGTTAAACTGGGAAGCAAAAAAAAAATGTAAGTTCCAAAGGCTTGCGGAGGAGGTTACTCTGAAGAAGATGACTTGGGATCAGTGAGTCTTTGGGCCTACTCCATTAAAGCATTAAACTGAGCTGCCCTCTCTGCTTTTCTGCCTACTCTTTCTCCCTTCTCTTAGCCTCTTCTGCCTCTCTCTTTATCTTCTCTTCTTCCTCCTTCTCCTTCCTGAGTTTTTCTTCATTTTTCCTCTCCTCCTTCTCCTTCTTTCTATCCTCTTCCCTCTTTTTGACAACATCAAAAAGTATTTCCACACTTTGCCTGATGGAGGATACAGTTTTTGCAGTTTCAGCATCCTTCTTTTCTTTCTCCTCAAGCTTGGCCTTCACTTCTTGTGTTTCTTGACGAATAGCCTCAAGTTGGGTTTGGATGTAGTGTTTTACCTCAGCAATGAGTGCAGATTGAAAAGAGCTTCTAGAGGCTCGTCTTGCATCATCAGGAAATTCAATCAGTGATTGATCAGAGGATACAGAGATATCTGGATCAACAAGCACCATCCCACAAATAAACCTTTGAGCTTTTTCTTCTCTATCAAACTGCTCCTATCTTAGTCTCTCTATCTCCTCATATTCTTTCCTCTTTGTTTCATGTTCGGCCAATTGGAGTTTAAGCTTCAGGCCATTTCTGATAGGTTTTGCGACTTTTCCAAGTTCGCAGGCCTGTTCTTGAATGACTTCTATGGCATGGGCAGTCTTCTCTGCATTAGAAAGAATGGTCAGCTCAATGGATAGAGAGATTGCCTGCTCCATCTCTTCCTTTTCCAATTCGGCCTCTGTCAGCTCCATCTTGGCCTTCTCTATTTCAGTTTCCAGACTCGTCTGCTGTGTTGCAAGTGATCTGACCCTTTCAAGCTTAGCAGCTATTATGCTCTGGTAATCTCCGGGAGCTGGAATTGGAATTCCTTCAGTTTGAACTTCTGTTGCTTGGGTAGATGGAGGAGAAACTGAAGTTTGAGGAATTTTAGATTCTGGAGCTGTAGACTTCGGAACTAGAGTTTCGGCGTTATATGTAAAGTCAGCAGGAGGTAGGCAGTATGAATCCTTGGAAAATGAAGTTTGCTGCCTGAAAGCTCGGATAGTTAACAACCTGTTCCTCGTCTCCTCCTCTATCATTTGCCTTGTCTCTTTCTGGCCACTCCATTCATTGGCCCATACTTCTTCAGACCTCCAGAAAGTGAGCCCGTGCCTGGCCTGTATAATGTGGCTTATCTTCTTCATCCAGCTCGTGCTTAACAAGGTCAAATCTCCTCCACCTCCTGAACTCGGTTTTCACATCAAAATCCAGCACATCTTCATCCTCCAGAATGCCCAAGTAGAGCAGCATGATTTCCTCCGTTACCCTCTTCTCCACCTTTTCAGAAATCTCGGCAGTGCACGGGAACAACTTTAAGTTTGCAACATCCAGTTCAACGATGGGTGGGAACCAAGACTTGAGCCTTTCTGTAGAATATTCAGGATGAGGCAGACCACTAAAGGGGATTCTGTAATTGTCTAACTAATGTAGCTTGTTCAATTGATCTTTCTCCCTCGGATCCCATGGGTGGTGCCTCCACTGCCCTTGCTTATCCTTAGAAAAGTTGAAAACTTCACCTAAGGTGAGATCATCATCGGGTTCGGAGTCTGAGGCTTCAGAAGATGAAGATGAGGAATCATCAAGCTCTCCAGACTTACCTCCCTTACTACCCTTCTCAGTTTGAGTTTTGCCTCCTTTTGGAGTTTTCAGTTTTTGAGTCTGAGGAGGCAAACTTAGTTTCAATTCCAGTACTCGCCAGTTTTGTTGGGGTGGTCGCCCACTCTTCCTCTGCAGATTCACCTTTCTCCCGCTAAGCTAAAACTTCTTCAAGAATCTCTTTCGCAAGTTGTGCTGGGTTCGTCGCCCCTTCAGTTTCAGTTTGAGTAATAATCTTCGGATCAACCCATATCTCTACAAATTTGTGAGAGTGGGCATATCCTCCATTGTCTGCTGCAAGCTATCCTCCTTCTCACCTTCAGTTTCAGTTCTCTCCTCATCAGAACTGTGAATTTCCTTGATGTAGAAGTTTGGAGGAATAAAGTTGGTGGGCACCAAAACTTCTCCATCATCCACGATCTTACTACCTTCTCGATCAAATAATAGACTTGAAACCAAATCCTACTCCCGTGGAAAAAGTACCTTTGTCAGCAATGGTGGAAGTCTTCTCCACATTATCCAACAACCTCTCAAATATAAACTCAGCCCAATTCCCCTCAACTTCATCATCAAGGGCCTTCAGAACTGAGTACTTCTTCTTGCTCATTTTTGAGTTTGAGCAAACATCACATTGCAACATCCTAATCGCAATATCTCCCAAAAACTTATAAAAGCTATCAAGTTCGGAGGTTTTGTGGCTCACCTTCCAGGTGGTTAGAACTGAATCTTTCTTCCAATCCATCCAGTGCATCTCCATCTCTTTTCGACCGATAGAGCCTTCTTGTTTGTAGGTGTGGACTTGAACACCATTTTTTCTTAAATAGAAAATCTGACGGAACAATCCAGGGTGGACTCTGATCTGTACTACGGTCACGGAGGTACCAAACAACCTTTTGTCAGATTCTACCACGACGTTGGCATAGAACTCCGCCACCATGTAAGGGTGAAACCTCTTGGGATAAGTAGTCAGATAGAAGATCAAATCTTAACTTCGTAGTTTCTGTCCCAAGCGAGGGCCTGGGAATACTTTCATGGCTACTTCCATCAGTAAGATTTTCTCCTTGTGGACTTGAGCAGTCCTCTTCTGTTTTGGAGTCAGTTTCTCTGGATTATACTTGGCAAGTTTCAGCAGTTCGGCATAAGTGATGTAGTGATCCACAGTCTGAGATTATCCTGAAGGGATTCGTGAACTGAATCACGAAGTCCGTTTGCCAAGGATCGTTAATTGGAATATCAAATATAAATTGTTATGCCTATGAACAATCCTAGCATGCTCCTATATTATTATGCATAAGAAGGTTTATGCGGAATACCTGGATTGATGATCTCTGAAGAACGCGTGCGCGGAGATGCCCTTTGATCTTTCCCACGCACAAGGATTTATTTTCCTAACAGATTGAGGAAATAAATCTGTGAAAATAATAAAGTTATTTTCGAAAATAAAGAGGAGAGGGAGAAGAAGAAAAATCCTCCTGATTTGATCTTCTGATCTGTATCCCAACTCGATCTGAAAATCCAGTGAAGATTCTCTATCAGATCCCTTGCCCGGTTGAGAAGCAGAATTTCCTCCTCGTTCTTAGATCTTAGTCGATCACCACAGCTCCCAAATTCTGGTTTGCAGTGTGCAACTTATGATCTTGTGGTGTGTTGAGATCTGAGGAACTGAGGCCTATTTATAGGAAATTACTGGACTCCTATTGGGCTTGAGTTTCATGGGCCAGACCAGGGACCAAAATGCAAATAGCAAATAAGGCCTATCAATTAATTAATTCCCATATTCAACCCAGAATATAATTAATTAATTAATATTGATTCATTCCACCAGAGAATCAATACTGTCCTACCTATTTGCTACCACGTTTTGAGGTACGGGTTGCATGGGCTCGGTATATCCCCACATTTAAGGTTACAGACATTCGTTAATTAATTTAAGCTCTGACAAGCTATTTAATTAATTAACATCTTATATTCCTGAATCAATCCACTCAAAACTTTTTCACTTATGCTTGAACTTAATCAGCCTGCAGGACTTAGCATAACGAACCTTTTGAGCTGTTCAGGGAATGTCACCATCCTATACTGGATGTGGTTACCTAGTTCAGATACCAGACAGTCATACACAAACTGCTATTACCCAAGATACAGATATACAAGCTCAACTAGAGCCTTTCACTGCAACTCAAAGTAATATACAACCTGCATATACTTATGTACCTTCATTTAGGCTTAGAATCTCGTCAAGCCATAGAGATCTATATTCTTTTAATGTCAGATAAAAGAATCGATCTCGACTTAGGTCCTTATCAATGTGTGCCCCACACCAGCATACCAAGCCATCCAAGATAAGATGCTTATTACTGCGTATGCTGCAGCCTACACCGACAATTTATCCTGGAACTGTCTCAGCTGTGATAACTATTTATATCTCGCTAGGTCAAACGATCCATACGATCTTCCGTGATCTTCTACACACCGTATGATCTCCCTATCGACGAGATAAGAGGAGAATTGCATTTGCGACACATGTTTGTTAATTCAGACAGGAGATGAACATACAACATTTATGATTCCCAGTATATTAACCAATCGACCTTGTACATAATATACCAATCATAATGCTTTCAGTATATAAATCCATCATATCCCTGCCGGAAGTGGATGTGGATTGCTCTGGGTTCTGGGCAGACGTTCTTTTAAGCATATTGATTGTTGATGATTGGGAGTTAATGAACGAATTTTGGTTGGATAGCTTTGAATGCTCTGGGATTTATGGGTGTTTGAATGGATTCGAATATATTCAGAGAGTAAAAAAGGCAAAGACTTGAATGAGAGAAATCCTTCCCATATTTATAGACTTCGATTTTTAGAAATAATGGTTGAGATTGTTTTGATTGAGCCAGATTGATGGATGAGGATTGGCACTGGTTGGAATGATCTGACACAATCTGACGTGGGGGAGCAGGGCTTTACACATGGAACTCCAGGATTGAACTGCGTCTGCCCCGTATTTAATGCGACATGTCCGATAAGTCTGGGATTTGAATTCAAATCATCCCGCCTCTCAAACAAAAAGTTGAAAACTAACTTTGATTTTTGTTTTTCAGCTTCTAAACTGAGAGCTTGGACTCAGTTTAATTCCGCAACCTTCCTTCAAGAAATCAATAAACTGAAAACTTAGAAACTCAAGTTTTCAGACTTCAGTTTTTCAGTTTCTTCGCTAATACCACATATTAAGCAAAAAGGTTTAAGTATAGAACCACTTAAACTGAAAACTAAGAATCATCCAAAAATTGAAAATTTCAATTCTTCAAATTTTTAAATTCCTTCAACGACACTTTTGAAATTTCAACAAGATTTAAGAGTGCTGAAAACTTAGAGCTAGGACTCAGTTTTAATCTGCATCCACTCATCTTTAATTTAGATTTCAACACTTTTGAGCAAATCAAATTTGAAATTGTTTCAAGGCTGAAAACTGAGAGTTGGGACTCAGTTTTAGTCCGCAACTACTCCTCTTTGATTAAAATTTCATTTAACTCAAGTAATCCAAGTCTGATGCAGAGTTCCTTGAATCGAGTTTCTGGAAGTGGTTTGGTGAATATGTATGCTAACTGATCTTCAATTCTGATATATTCCATAGAGATATCCTTCTTATCCACATGATCTCTGATGAAATGATGTCTGATATCAATATACTTCGTTCTTGAGTGGTGTACTGGATTCTTTGTGATACACATAGCATTGCTATTGTCATAATAATGGCACGCATCCAGTTTCAACTTCATAATCCGAAAGTTGTTGCTTGATCCAAAGAACTTGAGCACAACAAATAGCATCAGCTACATATTCAAATTCAGTTGTTGATGTATCTACGGAATGCTGCTTCTTGCTAAACCAACTAATAAGCTTGTGACCTAGGAACTGACATGTTCCACTTGTGCTCTTCCGATTAATTCTGCAACCTCCAAATCTGAATCTGAATTTGAATAAGTATTGAGTGTCAGTTCATCAGTTTTAGGGTACCAAATACCTAAGGACTCAGTTTCTTTAAGGTACTTCACAATCCTCTTTGTAGCTTCCATGTGCGATTTCTTAGGATTAGCTTGGAATCTCGCACAACCACCAACAACATAAGAAATATTCAGCCTACTTGTAGTCAGACATAACAATGATTCAATGATTCATTTATAGCTCGTTGGGTTTACTGATTCGCCTTCTTCATCAAGGTTGATCTGATCACTGAGGCTCATCGGAATCCTCAAGGGCTTTGTTTTCTCTTAACAAAACTTATTGATCAAGTCCTTGGTATATTTCCTTTGATTGATAAAAGTTCCTCCTTAAGGTTGAATAACTTGAAGCCGAGGAAATAAGTCATCTTTCCCATCATACTAATCTAAAATTGCTTTGCATCACCTGGGCAAACCCCTCGCATAACTGTAAGTTTGCAACCGAATATGATGTCATCGACATATATTTGAACTAACAGAATGTCAGTTCCATCCTTGATTCTGAACAAGGTTGTATCGATTTTTCCTTTCTGGAAACCATTCTTGAGAAGAAACTGAGACAAAGTCTCATACCAAGCTCTAGGTGCCTGCTTCAACCCTCATAAAGCCTTTCTTAGTTTGTAAACTTGGTTTTCCTTCCTCAAAATCTGGGGGCTGTTCAACGTAGACTTCTTCCTTCAGCTTGCCATTCAAAAACGCACTCTTCACATCCATCTGAAAAACTATGTAGTTATAATGTGCAAAAGTTTTATCAAAATCTATCCCTTCAAATTGAGCATAGCCTTTTGCAACCAGTCTTGCTTTGTTCCTCACAATGGTGCTTGTTTCATCTCTCTTGTTCTTGAATACCCATTTAATTCCAATAACTGCTTGATGGGTTGGTCTATCCACCAGATACCAGACATTGTTGCACTTGAATTCAACCAATTATTCTTGCATGGCATTAATCCAGTCTGTGGATTTTAGAGCATCCCCAATCTTCGTTGGTTTTAGACGTTATGAGATAAAGCATGATAATATAGCAATTTCTTGGCATGTGCGAACTGGGTTTGCGATGTTGTCGAACACAACATCTTCAGGATGATATCTCAACCACCTTAGCTTCTGCACCTGACTAAGTTCAATAGGTTGAGTATAGGATCCTGGGAAGTCAGATCCTGACACTGGAACGGAGGTTAGTGATGAAGATTCTAAACTCAGTTCTTCCTCTCCTGAAGCTTGAACCTCTCAAAACTGAAACGGGATCCTACACATAAACTGAATTGTTAGTTTCATTCGATCCTCCATTTTCAATTTCCAGTTCTGCCTCTCCTGGAAAGACTTCTTTGGGTTGGGCACCTTCATTTCCAGCAACTCTAGTTTGCAAAACTTCAGTTTTGTCATTTTCAGTTCCAACCTGAGCACTTTCATTTCCGATTCCCCCTTGATTTGTGTGTGCATTTAAAGTTAGGGAATTTAAGGCCTCAGCAAGTACAATAGCATCACTGGCCCCTTCGACAGGTTGCAATCCAGATGAGCCATCTGGATTACTAGATATTTCATTCATAGATCTAGTCTGAGAAACTGCATTCGTATTATCATTTTCAAAACTCAGTTTCCCATTGACATCCTTGATCTCACGAGTGTCAAGTTCTAGTTCTTTCAAGGTCACCACACTAGAACAAACTCATCAAATTCAAGAATACATGTTACCTCCACAAGTCCCGTAGTCTTGTTGAGTACCCTATATCCCTTTTATGACGGATGTCCATAATCAAGGAACACCCCTTCATCAGCTTTGGGACTATAAGTATTCAGTTTTCATTTTCCGCTATTATGAATGTAAAATAGAGAATCAAAAGCGCGTAGATGAGTTATGGAAGCCTTATGACCATTTTAGACCTCGTAGGGAGTTTTGTGATGACAACTGTTGATGGCACTTCTATTTTGAGTATAACATGCCTTCATCAGGGCTTCTCCCCAATATCCTTCGCTTAAGCTAGCTTTAACGAGCATGGTACTAACTGCTTCTTTGGGTGTGCAATTTCTTCTCTCAGCAAGGCCATTTTTTTTAGGAGTTCTTGGAGCTGAGTTCTTGTGATTGATTCCAATTCCTACACAGAAATCCATTAAAGGTCCATTGCATAACTCAGTTCCATTGTCAGACCTTATCTTCTTCACGATCACTCCCTTGTCGTTCTGAACTCTCATTATCAATTCTAGAAGCTGGAGCTTGACCTCGTCCTTAGTCTTCAGTAACCTCACCCAAGTGTATCTTGAGTAGTCATCAACAACTACAAGAGTGAATATCTTTCTTCCGATTGTGGGTGGTTTGACAGGTCCAAAAAGATCCATGTGTAATAGCTCCAGTATCCTGTCTGTGCTCGCTGTGACATGCTTTGCAAACTCCGTCGTTCTTGAATCCAATTTTGGGCAATTCTTCAACTAAGTTGTGCTTTGCAAGTTGTCAAATAGAGTTGAAGTTGAGGTGGTTCAATCTCTTTTACCAGAGCCAATTTGTGCCTTCTTGGGAGCTTGTTGCGACAAGACAAGTGTCAACTTGGCCACTCTCCCAATCCACGACATAAATACTTCCTTTTCTAACTCCTTTCAGTATGATTTCCTTTGAGTCTTTGTCTTTGATATGACACATCAAATGTCACCTCGTATCCATTTTGAATTAACTGACTGATGCTTAGCAGATTGTAATTGAGGTTGGTGACTAAGGGTACGTTCTTGATGGTGATTCCGTTGTATTCCACGTATCATTTGCTAATGACTCTCCCCTTTGAATCATCACCAAATACCACAAGGGGTCTTCTCGCCATTTCAAGCTTTGAGAGTAGTCTCTTTCTCCTGTCATATGGGCAGAATATCCACTATCCAATATCCAGACTCTTTCCTTCTTCTGGAACTGACGTGGATGTCCATTTCAAGCTTAGTTGTTGAAATTAGTTTCCTTGAAATAGGAACATATTGCTTCACCAATTTCTTAGGCATGTTTGAATTCAACTCAGGTTTATTCAGTTTAGAAACTGAATTCTTTTTAATTTGGAATCTGAGTTCAGTTTGAGAACTGACTTTTTCCCTTTAACCTGACATGTCAAACTGGAGTTTTGAAGTACTCCTTTACCTAATAACATTACTTTGAAACTGGAGTTTCCTTTGAAATGATGATAATTAACTTTTCCAGTTTTTGAAGTTGATGCATGATTGCTCAAAACATTTTCAGAAAAACCTAACCCTATTTTATTATTGGGATTTCATTGAATACTCAGGGCTTCTGTAACTTTGCTAGTGCTTGAATAAAGTGACCAAATTAGTTTTTGGTAACTAGCAACTTTCATTTTTAGAGAATCACATTCCTTAGAAATATTTTGAAAGTTTTTAAGCAAAGTGACCTCAATTGTTCAATCTCATTGGTCAAATTTGATACTTGGAGTTTCAGTGAGGAGTTTTCACCGACTAAAGCATTTTTCAGTTCATAAAATTTTGAAAACTCTTTTGAAAGGATTTCAAGAGTAACGTCATCTGAATTCGAGAAAATAGATTTAGTGTCCTCTGGTATGCATACAGAAGAACTAGAAACTAGGTTGGAATCAGTTACTAGTTTCTCAATTTCAGTTTCTTGTTCTTCAACCTCAGCATCTGAGACATCCTCTCCGAAAGCAGCCATGAACACTAAGAGGAATTCCTCCTCTGACTCAACTCCAGATGTATAATATCCATCATCATTGTCGGGGATGCCTGGAACTTTAGTTCTTGACAGCATGGCCTTTGCTACTGCTTTGGATGCATTCTTCTAAAAGAAATCCTCTTTAATCGCTCTCTCTCCTCTTTAGAGACAAAAGGGCACTCGTACTTAAGGTGATTCGGAGAATTGCACTCAAAGCAGCCCTTTGGTGCTCTTTCGATAAATTTCTGGTCACCTCCTTCAGAGCTTTCAGTTTTTGCTTTAGCTTTCCCGATCAGCTTGGCTAGTTTTCTCATTTGCTCCTCCAGCTCTACAACTAAAGCATCCTCCTCTTTCTTCTGGGAATACAATGGTGCAGGAACATTCTTCGGTGCTGATGACTGTCCACTTTGCTTCTCAGCCTGGTAGGGCTTCTCCAGTCGTCTTTGGAAATCTCTCTAAACAAAGAAAGTATCATCTTCTTCAGCTGGTGAGTTCTCACTTCGAACAACTTCATTTTTATTAACCATTTGGATGTTCCACTCGTGCGCTTGCAATTGGGCAAAGACATCCTTCATCGACATTTTCGACAGATCCTTCTCTTTCAAGCTCGTGGTTTTAACAAACCAATCTTGTTTCGGCATCTTGGAGAGAATCTTGGCATTAAGATCGGCTACTGAATATTCTCTCCCGAAGTTCTTGAGCTCGTAGATTATGCATTGAAACGAGCTCCATAGACTTGATATTCTCTTCAGGGAGCATCTGGAAAGACTCACACTTATCAATGCAAATTTGCATCTTGTTGCATTTCATCTGGCCGGCTTCTTGGCTAAGGGTACCAAGAAAATCCCATACGTGCTTAGCATTGTCGTATTCAAGTGCTTCTTCGACCAGGGACTCAAGTAGGGCTTGTAGAATCAGCTCATGTGGCATTGGATCCAGGTGTGCACGAGCCTTATCTCCGGTGGTCCACGATCTTTCTACCATCGTCTCCTCCGAGCTGAGTATTGACTTTGGTGATCTTCAGAGATTTATTGGCTATCACGTCAGCCATCTCCGGGTGGATGTTCTTCAACATAATAAGAGACTTATTCTGCCATACATGGAACTTTTCTAAAGAATATTTGGGGGGCTTTACCCCGTTCAACATCTTCAAGTACCTGAGCTAGAACACAGAAACAAAAAAGAAACAAGTACAAAAAATAGATCTGATCCTAAGCGATATCAATAACGACCAGCTTATAAGAACTAACCGGCACTGATAACACTTATTGGTCCCGAAATTAGAGATGTTTTGTATGCAACGGAAGTTTAAATATATTTGCACTTCTGAAAACTGAAGAAAACTGAAAGTCAGTTTTCTATTTTCGAAAACTCAGTTTAGCTCAAGGTCAGTTTAAGTTTCAGTTTCAAGTATACTCTTCAAAAAGTATTGAAGGTTTCAAATAAGTATGAAAACTCAAAAAAGCATAAACTTAAATAAAGCACTAAATCGACTCATGATATTTTATAGCTGTTCGGAGCCTTAAGTCGTACGTCTACTCTTCTGAACTTAATTGGGAATCCACTAAGTTATAGAGTAAAGCTTTCTCACGATCTATACTAGCCCATCAAAATCCTTCGTCCTTCGGTCTGCTAAGTCACTCGCCCAGAAATTTGATCTGCTCTTTCTTTTGAACTGAAGTGAGGACGCACCCCGCAGCCTTCAATCTGGATGGTTAGATGTTTGTTGTTCTTCCCAGAACTTCAGTTGGTTGGCAAAGCCCGTCAGAATTAGTATTCCATAGTAGAATACTGAGTGCTGTGTTTATTACTTTTCAAGTAATAAACACTAAGTAGATAGCTTAAGCTTAGAAAGCTTGAGCCTTGTGTACTTAGACAGATACACGAAATAAGAAGCTTAAGAGAAGATGTTAAGACTCGTGTTCAGATACAGAATTCATAGAACTTTTGAGAGCTTTGACTTTACAGTTTGGCAGAGTTTTGGCTAGTTCTTTCGCTGGAATAAGGTCTTTATAGTTCACCATAGAACTATCAGTTTAGCGGTAAGATCGCCCGTAAGAGTCAAAGTACAGATCGTACTTGATTGGAGGAGCTGCAAAGTTTAGGACGATCAAAGGACTAGGCGAGTGAGCTTGTGGACTGAAGGACGAGACTTCCTTCAACAAGCGATAGATCGTAGGAGCACCTTGTAGATCCAACACTTAGTGAATTTCCAGACTTGTGTCTGAAGAGTGGACGTAGGACCATTTTGTCTGAACCACTATAAATCCTTGTCTTTTTATTGCTTTCTTTATTATCAATTTTTGTACTTTAAAACTCAACACTCAAGTGTTGAAGTATAGACTGAAACTGACTTAAAGACTATCCAGACTTAAAATCCATACTGAGCTTTGATAACCAAACTGAGACTGACAGTCAATTTGGATAAGTACAAGTACTAACATTAATTAATATTTTGTCGTGTAACTAAACTTACTCTGAAAATTGGGATATATATATATATATATATAAGTTTCTTTTAGTCTAAA